>JAQGBT010002142.1:0-25999 GCA_034698585.1 Disparrhopalites patrizii
CGATCTGTGGGGGCGAGGTCATAGATTGACCCAGGGGTAGGTCTCTTCCCTGGGGGCAGGGTATAGCTCTTCTCCGTGGTGGTGGGTCTCGTATACACTTTCTTCTCCGTCGTCGCCCGACTCCTGGGCGTGGTTCTCCTGGGGGCGGGCGTGGTCGTGGTCGTCCTCTGAGTGGTCGTCGTGGGCGTGGTTGTCGTTGTGGGCGTGGTCGTTGTGGTCGTAGTCGTGGTCGTCCTCCTCGTCGTCTTCTCCGTCGTCCTAATTCCACTCCTTTGGGTCGTGGGCACGGTCCTCTTGGCCGTGACCAGATTCGGGATGAAAGTGGAAAATACGGGCTTCTCCGTGGTGGGCACGACCTTCTTCGGGGGATCCCGAATGACCCCGAACCAAGTGGTGAGCTTCTGGGGGACGCTCCCGGGAATCCTCTCGGTGGTCCTTACCACAGGCGTACTCGTGGTTTCGTCGGGGTATTTAAATGTGTGGACTTGATAGGTGGACGCCGCCCAAGGCTTGAAGGTGGACCCAAATTTGAGGGTGGACTCCGTATTGTAGGGGAAGGCCGGGTCAAAGGTCGTTTGCTCATCCAAACTGTCATCCTCACTCTCCTCATCTTCTCCCTTGTTAGTATTCCCGCCTCCAGTGACACTTGAAGTGGTCGTAATCTTCCACAAATCACTCAAACTGCTGGCATCACTCGTATTTTCGTCACTGGTATTATTCTCGGAATTATTTTCCGGGTTATTTTTATTATTTGTATTTTTATTATGCCCCGATTTATTCTTATTATTCCCCGATTTATTATTGTCGGAATGATCCTCGGATTTATTATTCTCGGAATTATCCTCGGATTTATTATTCTCGGAATTATTATCCTGACTCTGGGAGGAACTACTACTACTGCTCCCCGTCGACTTCGTGTCCGCCGGCCTCTCATTCCCACTGAGACTCACGTAGAGCTCATCGGAGTCGAATTTGACCTCCGACCCGGGGGTAGTGTCGTCCTCGTCCTTCACCTGGGAGGCCAACTGTAACATGACGGACCAGACATTCTCCGTGTTTCCTCCTGGACTTAAATTCTCTTGGAAAAGCCCCGTCGGGGACATTCCTGTTGTTGTCTGCTCTCCCAGGAGGAATTCGGGAGCGGGCATTTCAGTAAAATCCAGCCCGGGACTATCACCATTTGTCCCGGGATTGCTCTTTAGATTTGGCGTCGTTTCCACCGTGTTTTCCGTGTTTTCTGTGCTACTGATGGTGTCCAGGGAAATACTGCTGCCCGGATTTTTACTGCCATTTTCCGGGTATTTATTATTTTCCGGGGTTTCACTATTTTCCGGGTTTTTACTATTTTCCAAAGTTCCACTGTTTTCCGGGTTTTTACTATTTTCCTGGTTTTTACTCCCATTTTCCGGGTTTTTACTCCCATTTTCCGGGTTTTTACTGCTACTTTCCGGGTTTTTACTGCTACTTTCCGGGTTTTTACTGTTATTTTTAATATTTTTAATTATGGTATACTTCTTAAGCTTATTGCTACTACTCACATCACTATAATTATATATATCCGGATTGCTATTCTTCATCCCGCTGATGTCCACGTACATAAAAGTGGACAATCTCGGGGGCTCCTCCGTGTTGGGGAGAAAGTCGCTCTTGTCCCCGTCATTGTTGGAATTGAATTTGTTAAATTTACTATAATTATTTTTATTCTTATTTTTATTCTCATTATTCTTATTGTTATTATTCTCATTATTCCTATTATTATTATTCTCAATAATTTTATGTTCATTATTGTTATTATAATTTTGATTGTTACTCTCCGAGCCCAAGCTATAGAGGTTGTCCTGGGTGGTCAATGACGCAGATTCCAGAGAGACAATAGATTGGCCATGCGGATGATGCAGATGGTGGTGATTTCCAGGAGGGCGGTGACGAGGAGGAGGACGGAGACTGGAGAAAGTTTCCAGAGAGAGAGGAAGAAGAGGGCTAGGCTGACGGGGAGGAGATAGAGCTGGAAGCTCCCCAGCTGGAAGAGGATGGTGAGGAGGGTGTAGTGACACCAACGCTTGAGGGCCCTCACCTTCCTCTGAGAGGCCGAGGAGAGGAGGAGACTCACTTGGAGGAGGACCTGGAGGATTTGTAGGGCGAAGCGGGAAACGTATTGGACGCAGAGGGGCATCGGTGGGTAGATGGAATCCTCCTCCGGAGATTCCAGGGACATTGTTGTAGATTGCTGAGTCGGGGGATTCCGTGGTAACTCGGACTCCGGGGTGAGATGGCAATTTGACCACGATTTGGGGTCTTCTGGTCCTTTGAGGGGGCAGGAAACTCGGGGTTCCTTCCGGGGTAGGTGGCGGGTGGGTAGGTGGAGGGCGGACATCTTCTGGGAGATTTGTGGTCGCTGGAGGCAATGGCTCATTTTCCGTATCAGGATTACTCAGCTCAGTACTGGACAATTGGATGACGTGGCAGCAGGCTCCGAAGAGGAAACGATCCACACAGGCTCCAATCACGATCCCTTGACGCTCTTGACACTCCAAATTGAACATACAAATCCCGGTGATGTTCTCGTATTTACTTGAGGAGCATTCCTTCGGATTGATTTTCAGTCTTCGAATGCCTGGAGGAAATCACAGGAAGGACGGCATTGATTAGTAATGATTTTTACGCAAATCTGGAAATTGGGAAATTAATACTCTTCCTAATAATGTCTAATTATTTAAATATTTTGTTTTATTTTTCCTTATTTAATTATTATTTATATTATTTTTCTTCCAGAATTTTCCCGCATTTCAAAAACACATATTGGATCCAAAATCTCTTCAATCAATTTTATTTCACAGGCATTTCTCTCTCAAATTTCCTTTGCTTAACGGAATTCCCATCAAATTTCCTTTATTTGTCGATTTTCCCTCAAATTTCCTTTGTTAGGCAAATGTGCCTCAAATTTCCCTTATTTGCCGATTTTTCCTCGATTTCTCTTTGTTTTCCAATTTTCCCTTAAATTTCCTTTAATTACCAATTTTTCCGCAAATTCCCTTTGTTAAGCGATTTTTCCTCAAATTCCCTTTGTTAGCTGAACTTCCCTCAAATTCCCTTTAGACGATTTTCCCTCAATTTCCCTTTATTTGCCGATTATCCCTCAAATTCCCTTTAATTGCTGGTTTTTCCTCCTATTTCCTTTGTTATTAGGCGATTTCCCCTCGAATTCTGCTTATGTGCCGATTTTCCCTCGAATTCCCTTTGTTTGCTTATTTTTCCAAGAATTCACTTTATTTATAGATTTGTCCTCAGATTCCCTTTGTTAGGCGAATTTCCCTCAAATTCCCTTATTTGCCGATATTTCCTCAAAATCCCTTTATTTACCGATTTTCTCTCAATCATTCATTCAATTTCAATGGCCACCGCTTCCAAAAAGAAATGATTTCATAAATCAAATTTTATCAAATGAAAATTTGATTGAATGTTAATTCAATTTATGAGCAAAACGGAAATGTTTAACATGGACGTCCTCAAGAAAACAAAAATCTCTTTCTACGTCCAAAATATATCTGTGACAACAAGGCATTTTTTTTGTCAACTTTGGTTTTATCGAGGAGATGAGATGAAATTGTATCAACTACATAATTGTTTATTTCCCTCTCAATGGTTTCTTATTTGCATACAAATTATTCGTTACTAAAAGCCTTAGGCCAGCGCTTGGGAACGGTGTGCATGTGTATAAATGTAGGTATTTATGTTATGTATTAAATGTCCTCAATTTGAAGGCAGGTTGAACGAGATTAAATGTAGAGTAGGGACCAAAATCTCACATGTAAGGCCTCCTGCTTTACTTCTTTCTTACTTTTAAAAGCCATACTATAGCGTGTGTGTCTGATAAGATATGAATGCTACGAAATGCTAATAAAATCCTTTGGTTTCAATTCCTAAATGGTATTTTCGTAAATTGGGTTTGGAAAACGAGGGAGAAACTGAAATATTTTATTGATACGGATTCCGCATGAATATTTTTGTGGCAGAGAGGGAAATTGGAAGAAAATGAAGGATTGACCTTGTTAATCATTCCTTATTGTTGGAATAAAAAATATAAACAAAATCATTCTCCTCATAAAAGACAATAGTTGAGTACATCTTATAGGTCTGAAGGATTTTTGAATGTAAAAGCAAGAATAAAAGTTGTGCCTAGTTTTCTTTGCGGAAGAACAAGGACGGGAAGAGAAAGACGGAGAAAGTGAGAAAACGTGCTGGCGAGAGAAAGCAAGAGAGAAAATAAAATAAAGAAGATGTAAAAAAAAGGGAAATACGAGCGCAGAAATAGAGACAAAGAGAGAAAAAGGCGGAAGGGAAAAATAGCGAGAAAAAATACCACAAAGGCAAGAAATCGAGGGGACAATTATAGCAAAAGGGAGACATGATAAAGCAAGAGAGAAATAGAGAAAAAATAAGACAAAAGAGAGAAATCGTAAGAGAGAAAAAATGAGGCGAGAGAGAAAAATTGTAAGAGAGCAAAAATGAGACGAAAGATAGTAATCGTATTAGAAAAAATAAGACGAAAGAGAGAAATGGTGAGAGAAAATATAGTGAAAGAGGGAAATTGAGAAATGGCGAAAGAAAATATAGTAAAAGAGAGAAATAGAGAGGAAAAAAGGAATAGATAGAAATAGAGAGACGAAAGAATAAAAGAGAGAACTAGAAAGCCGAAAAAAATAATGATAAATAGAGAGACAAAAAATACAAGAGAAATAGAGAGCCGAAAAAAATAAAGATAAATAGAGAGACAAAAAATAAAAGAGAGAAATAGAGAGCTGAAAAAAATAATAGACAGAAATGGAGAGCCAAGGAAAATAAGAGGGAAATAGCAAGAAAAGGTAAAGCAAACGAGAGAAAAGAATATAACGAAAGAAAGATGTAGAAATAAATAAATACAATTAAAGGGAGAGAGAGAGCGAGAGAGAGAGAGAAAGGACAAGAAAAAGTGAGAGAAAGTGATAGAAATAAAGGATTGGATTTTTTCTCAAGACATAAATACAGGTGCACGAATCATCTTTTATTGTCTCCTTCCTTTCCCCCGTGAATTGTGATCTGTTGACAAAGCCCTTTCGATTAATAAAAGCTGAACCCTTTCCACCCATAAAAAATCAACTTGACCTGGAATCCTTCCCATGCATCCCAAAAAGTATTGTTAAATCAAAAGTTGTTGAAACCAGAGCTTCCTGTGCGGTATTTTATTATTAGCACCGTTTTTACTTTTTTTTTGTTGTTCCTAAATCTGTAATTTGTAAAACAACTCTTCCCAGAAAAATCCTCTCCCTTCCTGCTATTAACTGTTTCCCTTTCCCAAAAAAATTTCTATTTTATTTTACTACAGGACTCATTCTCGTCTGTTGGGGGTCTGACATTTTTCTGGGGCGTTGGCGTATAACAGAGCTTTCTCAAGGGTGAGACTGTCACACTAATTTCCTTGGAAGACATGTGTATACCGTGAAAAGTCAGATAAATGTCTATCATTTTCTGGGAAGGAAATTCTCTGTTGAAAGGACGATTTCCTGCTTGTTTCCTTAGAAAAGAAATGAAAAGTTGACGGTGCGCGGTTGAGATGGGGTCATTTTGAGACATTTTAAGGGGCCTTAAACTGACTCAGAAGGATGCCATCAAACGGTTTATTTTATTAGTCATATAAAGCCGCAGGAAAATTGAGCCCAGCACATCTGAATTTTTGATTACGCATGCGTCTAATTATTTGTTCAAATAAAAGATGGACAAATTTAAACTCAGTTCAATGAAAATGACCAAAATTCGTTTCTCCAATCTCTTTAATTTTTCTCTCGTTCTCTTAATTTTCTTTCCTTAAATTTTTTCTGTAAAGTTTCTCTGTCTTTTCTCTGGAAAATTTGTTTGAATTTGCTTTCTTTACATTTTCTCTCTTTAATTTTTCTCTCGTTTTCTTAATTTTCTTTTTTTTTAATTTGCTATCTTTACATTTTCTCTCTTTAATTTTCCTCTCGTATTCTTAATTTTCTTTTTTTTTTAATTTTCTCTCATTAACTTTTTGCTGTAAAGTTTCTCTCTTTAATTTTTCTCTGGAAATTTTGTTTAAATTTGCTCAGTAAAATTACTCTCACTAACCTTTCTCTGTAAATGTTGTTTAAATTTGCTCTCTTTATTTTTCCCTCGTTCTCTTAATATTTTTTCTTTGAATTTTCAGCTTCAATTTTCTATTTCTCTAAATATTTTTTCTTTAAATTTTCTGTTAAAATTTTCTCTCTTTAAATTTTCTCCGTAAATTTTGTTTAAATTTCCTCTCTTTAATATTTTTTCTCTTTCCCTTAATTGTCTGTCTTTCCCGAAATTGTCTTCCTCTAAAATGCCTGACTTTCTCTAAATGTTCTGTATCCTAAGTTTTATATTTCTCAAAAGTACCTTTTTCCTCTAAATGTCCTCTCTTACTCCGTTTTCTCTCTCTCTCCCCATCTTAAAGTCTCCCGCGGAGAGGCCTGATTTGTGAGTGTTTACATGAGGAAAAACCAGAAAATGCAACAATGACTACATATAGTCAGGTGTAAAGCAAAGTGGCTTCATTATGACGAGGAAAGAATCCCGTTACATTTCTCTTCACAATATACACCTTCCATCCCTCCAATTCGAACGTACTCATACCAGTAGGTATATGTTATTACATACGTATACAAAATACAGTACGTAATACAGTACATATTTATTTCCTCCACTACCAGTTTTAATACACTCTCTCTCTCCCACAAATCCGTTTCGACTGCATTTTAAAGGGAAGCGCCAATGCATGGTTGCAGCACCATTCTTTTTAAAAGGCAGAACAACCCTTTTTTTTTTACCTCCTTGCTCTGGGCACAACTTTGGTTCTCGTAATTCATTTTAATCGTTTAAAACAAAAAGAGAAAAACTCTTTTTTAAATCATGCTTGAGACGGTTTAAAAATCTTTTTTTTTCTTTATGTTTTTATTTTTTTGCCCTGTCCCCCAATTACATGAAAAAACGAAAAGGGAAAAAATAAATGCAAGTGCTTGGAATGCAATGGTACCATGACCATTGCACAACGCCCTCGTAACACACTGTTACACAATCAAATCCCAGCAGAGACATTACCAAAAAAGGATATCAAATCTAAAAATGATATAAAAAGGATATAAAAATGTACAAATGATGTAAAAATCTCTTCAGCGTGAAAGAAATGTGATGAGGCCCGGGATTATTGTGAGAAATCAAAGGGATAAAATCAGAGAAAAATACATATGTACATCTCCGTATTCACACCTGCACCAAGGAAAGTGTGTGAAATGCACCGAAATATATTATAATGGCACTATTCGTATTAAAGAAACGAAACAAAATTAATAAAACCGGAATGGAAATGGCGGCAAGGCTATAAATTATAGATCTTTTCCCATTGCAGTAACTCTCTCATTCATAAAAATTGTCGATGAACATACATAAAGTGAAGTGTATATATGTAGCATTGCAAATTTGCTATAATGTTTGCATATGCTTTCCTCTGTTTAAACTAGACTTTCTGCTGGTGCTCACGGGGGCTTGAAATTGACGATTTAACTATTTTCTTCATGGAGCCACGATTCAATAAATGGGCTTCTCACGAAATAGAAAACCAATTGTCTGGGTCAATTTACCTCTACGTGGGCCTCTTCCGAGACCTACATACATATTTGTGTTCTGCAAAACTATGTTTACGCAACTGTTGGGATAAAGGCGAATCAATTGAGGAGTTAAATCAGTTCCAATCAACCTTGTCTCGTCCATTCAAAATCACTGCCCTTCACAGGGAAAAAAGCTCCAGACGAAGGAGTAGACAGCTGAACGGAGAAGGAGCTACAGGATTTAAAGGAAAGAGACATTTGCAGGGAAGGAGACACGGAATCAGGAGAAAATCTTAGAGATGCGGGAAAAAAGGAGATATTCTATACAAGGTGTATGGAGAAAAGGGGAAGAATTGGGAGAAGAAATAATGCAAGAGAATGAGAGAGGCACAAAGGCAGTTAGAGTTAAAAGAGAAATAGAGAAAAATACAGAGAAAAATACCGAGAAAACAGAGAACTACCGATGATAATAAAGAGCGAATACAGAACTACCGATAATAATAAAGAACAAATAGAGAACTTGAGATAATAATAAAGAACGAATGGAGAACTTGAGATATTAAGGAAGGGAGAGAGACAAAAGTAAAGGATAAATGGGAAAACTCAAGAGGAAACGAGGCAAGAGAGAATAAGAGAGTGACAGAAAGGGAGAAAGCCAAGAACGAGAGAGAGAGTTGACAGAGGGATTTAGGAGCGAGACAGAGAAAAGCAGAAAGAGACGGAGAGCTTGGGGAAAGAACGAAAAGGCTAGAATGGAGTGAAATGCAAAAGAGAAAGAGAGAAAGATAAAAGGAGATCAGAGAGAGACAGAAAAAAAGTAAAAGAGATGAGAGGAAGAAAGGAGAAAGATAACGTATAATAAAAGAAATGGAACAGCTAAAACAGACGAGAAAGAGAGAGAGAGAAAGGAGGACAGAGCAAAAGGAGAGAAAGGGAGAGAGAAATATTGACAGATTGACAGATTAGCAGAGAGGAAGAGAGAAAGATGGGAAGAGAGAGAGAAAAAAAGAGTGGAAGAGAGAGAGAGAGAAAGATAGAAAAAAGAGAGTAGAGAGAGAGAGAAGAGAGAGAGAAAAAAGTCCTGGTTCAAGCGTGACGCCATCCACAAAACATTAATAATTGGCAATCGACAAAACTGCCATTACAAAAATACAATTGTCACGGCTGATTTGCAAAGGAGGTCTTGAGCTCAAAAATAATCGATCAATAAAATCTTTAATGATCTACTGCATGCAAAGTAATCCTCACGTGTCCGGACGGTCAACGAGAATAATGGAAAAGTGTGCTGAATCACCACAAGTGATTTTGTCATGATCAAAAAAAAACTTCCCATTCAATGACACTTAAAGGAATAGAGACGTCATTAACGTCATTATAGTAACAAGAACAATTGATTCAATGTTGACATCCCACAAATAGTCACGTATGCCAGGGAAAAAGGTCAAATACAGATATACCAGCGATTCTTTTGCTAACGGTAACGGCTCTTGTGGCAGAACAAAAACTCGGGGGATATATATGTATATAAAATGTATATGCATATATGGAAATCTCCTCTACTTCGTCATGTGTACAATGTCTCGCGACCAAAGTGTTGATTGCTGGTTTAGAAAAGTAAATATTATATAGGTTTTGAGTGCCTACAGAAACGATTGAGGAAAGCCGGAGTTATCTGGTCGTATCCAAACAAAAGATGAGAATATAAGCAGTAAATAAACAGAAACAAACTCATAGTATTCCTTTCCGGTTCTTTTTCTACGGAATGTGAATGGAAAAACGCCTGATAACATTTATGGGAGGACTGGACAATAGCGGTAAATGAATATATTAGAAAAAAACTAATACGGAATTAAGGCACACTTTGTGTATACAATGTAATGTAAATAGAATTAGCCTATTTTATGGTGAATGCTCTTGGCATTCTCTCATTCTCCCACTGTCTCTCTCTATCTATTTCTTGTCTCTTTATCTCTCTTTCTGCCTCTCTCTCTTTCTATTGTTTGTCTCTTTATATCTCTTTCTGCCTCCGTCTCTCTTTCTATTTTTCGTCTCGTTTTCTCTCTTTTTATCTTTCTATTTTTTGTCACTTTTTATCTTTTGTCTCTTTCTATTTTTTGTCACGTTTTCTCTTTCTATTTTTGTCTCGTTTTCTATATCTATTTATCTTTCGATTTTTTAGTATCGTTTTATCTTTTTTATCTTTCTATTTTTCTCTCTCTTTTTCTCTTTGTTTTTTGGCGTCTCTTTCCTCTTTCTCTTTGTTGTCTCTCTTTCTCTATATCTCACCTTCTATTTCTTCTTTCTTTGTCTTTTTTCTTTTTTCTCTGTTTCTCTTTTTCTTTGTCTTTATCTCTTTCTTTTGGTCTTTCTCTCTTTTTCTTTGTCTTTCTCTCTTTCTCTTTTTTTCTTTATTTCCCTTTCTTTTTCCCTTTCTCTTTTTGGCCTCTCCTTCTCTTGGTTGTCTCTCTTTCTCTATAACTCGACTTCTCTTTCTTCTTTCTTTTCTCTTTTATCTTTTCTCTCTGTCTCTCTTTTTCTTTGTCTTTTTCTATTTCTCTGTCTTCCGTTGTCTCTTTCGCTTTTTGGCCTCTCTTTCCTCCTCTTTCTCCTGGTTGTCTCTCTCTCCCTCTGTATCTCTGTTTTTCTCGCTTTCTCTTTTCTCTCACTCTCTTTCCCCCTTTCTATTTTTTCTCCATGTCTCTCTTTCTCTTTTTTATCTCTCCTTTCTTTCTATTGCTCTCTCTTTTTCTTTTTTATTTCTTTCTCTTATTTTCCTTGTATTTCTCGTTCTCCTCTATTTCTCTCCATTTTTACCAATTTCCCCGGATTTCTACGTCCTCCTCTTTCCCTCACCTTCTCTCATTGCTCGGATTTCCTTCTCTAATCGCATTTAATCCTCCCTCTTTCATCGCCTCCTATTCCCCTGTAGTTTTTTCTCTCCATCCGATCCTCTCTTCTTCCCAAGCTCTCATCCTCGTCCCTTTCCCTCTCGTCGTCTAATCCCGCCCGTAATAGAGCTCACTTTTGCCTCTGCCTATGACACAGACTATGTGAGCCACTTATGTACTTTTTATTGGTTTCGACAATTGAATGGACTAAAAGTGAGACGGAGGAGGAAGTGATAAGGGAGGGATACCTTCCCCTCAAATGGGGTGCACTTGGCCCGTGATAATAAAAACGGTGAATGGGGGAAAAAAAGGAAAGTAGGTTAACAACTCTCGAACAAACTTCATTCCTTCCTCCTGAACCCACATCTGGAGAGACTTCCTAATGTATTCCTGTACTGCCAGTGTCCAACAAGGAGATTACGGGACCTTTGGATGAGCAAACACCTCTAGCATGTACCACTTCATCCTTTCCCTCTAATAACTCCCACTAAAAGCCTTCATTTACCAGAGCTTCAAATGCCCCCAGGCGGAGTCTATAATTAGGTGGGATAAACTGTACTAAATCGTACAAATACATGGCTCTGTCCACATACTACAAGGGGGATCATGCTGGTGAATAAATTTTTTAAAGCAATGAAGCTGTTAATTTCTAAATACATGGACCAACAGCCAGCTCTGTGTATTAGTGATGGACATTTATGTACGTACACATACATACAAGTAATATCCACATACATATGTACACACATGTATAAATGCCTTAAAAACCCATGTCAGAAGCAAGGCTAATGGTTTCCACACAACCGGGCTGGGAGATAAACAATTTACATTCAGAAAATCCCAATATTTGTGTCTTTCCGAGGAAATTATCATGTACATGTCTTCCTCAATACATTGTGTGGGTGAGAGGCTCCGGCCTTTCCTTGTATTTAACGGGATTTCTCTCTCTATTTACACTTCCCTCATTATTCCTCTCAGGATGTCTCGGTCTCTTTTTGCCATTGCGCCTCTCTTCCTCTTTGCATTGGTCATTCTTTGCACCTCAACTTGTGCATTTTCAAATTGTGTAGGCCCCTCTGCCTTTTTCCCTCCGTCTCTTTATTATGCTCTTTTTTTATGAATCTCTTTTTCTTTCTCCATCTCTCACTGTCTTTGGTATCTGTATTCTATTTTTCCTTGTAGTTTTTGCTTTGCCTTTTGTACGTTTCTTGGCAGTTTTCCCTCTATTTTTTCCTCCTCCTTGTATTTCTCTTTCTCTGTATTTCTTTTACTTTTTCCCTATTTTTTCTCTTCTCCTCTCGTATTTTCTTATTTTCGCTTTATTTCTCTTTTCGTCTTTTTCTCTTTATTTCTCTGTTCGTCTTTTTCTTTTTCTTTCTCTGTTCGTCTTTTTCTCTTTATTTCTCTGTTCGTCTTTTTCTCTTTATTTCTCTGTTCGTCTTTTTCTCTTTATTTCTCTGTTCGTCTTTTCCCCTTAATTGCCTTTGTTGTTCGTTTTTTCCGTCTCTCTGCTTTCTTCTCCTTTTCGTTTTACTTTCCCTTCTTGGTTCTCCCCATTCACTTCCTTCCTTTGTCCTTTCTCCCTTGTCACTGCCTCCCTGTGTTCTCTCACTTTTCCTCTTTCGTCTCATTCTGTCATCGTAGGCATTAAATTCTTGTATTTGTTCAGCTCTCATTATATTTCATGAAAACAGTTGTTTATTAAAAAAAAACATTTTTGAAGTTAAATGTCCACAGTAAATTGTATGAAAAATAGCATAAAAGTCAGGAAAACAGGCCATAAAAAACTGTACTTTTCCTTGATGATTTTTTTGATATTTTGTTTAGTTATGACTACACCGTAAAATTGACTTAAAAAGGTTCTTCAAATCCCTTGAATTATGTATAGAGGCAGGAATCAATGGGCCTCTTGGGATATCCTTGGTACATGGGATGTTATGCTCCTAATGTATGCACAAGTATTTACTTTATACACATACCGAAATACTGTAAAATAATAAAAATACCTTCTTGTTATATTACCCTCAAAGAAAATATTTCACTAATTCCGTGATAACACGGCGAGTCCCAACAAAAGTGAAGGCTCCTATAGAGTTCTCGTTATCCACAACGAATACTAATAAATGGGAAAATAATTTGTACCTTTTGGAGTACAAATTATAGCATTTGTACAAGATAAAAAAATTCAACAAGAAATGACGAACACAAAAATGAGACAAAAAGAAAGAAAATTCTTTGTTGAAAATTCAAGGAAAAACTAATATTTTTAAAAAAACACGGAAAATTACGTCACTGGTGAATTTTGTGCCTCAATGAGCCCAAAAATGAGACCAATGCGCATTAAAATATCTCACTAAAAAAAGGAGATAAATAAATAGAGGGTAAACGACGAAGCTTTGGGAGGGCAATATCTCCTCATGTTATGATTTAATCGATCATATGAGGAAAATAAATAAATAAACACCAGAAAAAACATCCTGATACGTCATTGTCCGGGGTGTGGTCCGACTCTTTTCACTGAATGGTCAAGATAAATATCTGTCATACGAGCCAATTTCCAGCTAAAGTGCCCAGAGATTAAGGAATATAAACATGACCTATACATTACTATGGTAGTATACTGTATACAGTCGTAATACTGGCATGTACCTTTTTTTCTATTGTATAATTCCCATTGAAAAAAAAAACGTAACCATTTACATTAGAGAAGGCACCTTTTTTTTTCCTATGAAAAATCTCTGAGAGGTCGATGCCACGAAATGTCAATTGCCGCTACTTCCCAAACAAAATATGCCACAGATGCTGGATTTCCTTCTCCCAACGTGACACTTCGTTGAAATCAACTGTTACAAATAATTCTGGGGAAAGGGAAAATGTAGGGAAGGGATTTATTTAAAAAAATAAATGAATACAAATCTTTTTTACTTGCGTATATCATTCATTTTTCATGAAAAATGCTTTCTATATTTTCCCATACAATAATTGCCAATGTTTTTTTTAATTTGGAATTTAATTGTTGTTTAATTATAAAGTTTATGTGTAGTTTAATAGCATAGTTTAGTTGTAGTTTAATTGTAGATTTTATTTGTAGTTTAATTTAATTTCTATGTGAAGGCCATTCGCTATTAAAATTTCGCCAAAATTCAATTTAACCGCCAAAATTAGTGCCCATAAAATAATTTAATAAATAAAATTAATAAAATAAAATTAATTAAATGGTTAAAGTCATTTTCTGAATGATTATTTATCTTTCTTAATTTATTTATTTCGCAGGCCTTAAATTGCGGGGAAAAACTCTGCAGAAAAAATACTTTTTATCACCAAAATTAATTCCTGGTACATTAATAATTTGCATAAGAAAATACTGCCATAAATACTATAGGGAGTTTTTACCGCCAAAATTAAATCCCGGGAAATTAATAAAATAAATTAATGAAGATAAATGACATTTAACTTAACTTCATTAATTGATTTAATTTTGAAAATAATTATTTTTCTGACGCCAAAAAGGCAATCCCGTATTATTTTGTTCACAAATAATCCGCTTAATCTCCTTCATAAGCCGTAATATTATGCACAGAACAAAAATTACCTTGTTCACAGGAATTTCCAGATAAATGACACTACAAATGCTTCCGGAATCAGAGCACGGTAATCCCCCAAACAATACAGGGGCTGAGAGAGAGATCGAGGAAAAATATCAGCAACAAAAACACTTTGTCACTACTAATAATGCTATTAATTCGTTTCTAGGAAGAAAATAATGAGGTTGGCGTAATTATAATTAGTGTAAGAATCCTCGCTCAACGCTTTCCCCAACTGCTTTTATATTTCTAATTACAATCAAAGGGAAATCAACGTCCAACAAGAAACACCACACACCGTCCCTTTCAACTGCCGAGTGTCGACTGAGAATCAGAAATGTGTATTTATAAAAAGTGTTGTTAACACCAGCGTGGAAAGGGGTAAAAAGAGTATATATGGTTAATAGTGAATCAGAATAGGACGGTATAATAAAACATTCCCAATACACATATGTATATATGTGTGCTTTGGCGTGAGCTTTTATTGTGAAAATGCTCGTAGCTTGTCAGGATAAGTACAGACTGTATCGAGCTGAAGAACATTATTATTATCTCTCTCACAGGCACATTTCTAACCGAGTATGTTCTCTCTATTTTTCTGTATGGTCAACATTTTCTCTCTCTCTCTCTCTCTCTCTCTCTCTCTGGTTATAGAGATATGTATGTATATAGAAGTATTGCTCAAATGAGAAAGCGCGACAAAAAGAGTTTTTTTGTGTGGAGTAACATTTCATTGAACTTTCTCTCTATTGAGAATGCAGTGCCATTGGCACTTGTGTGAATGAGTGAACACTTTGTATATGCGTGTGCATACTCAGAAAAAAGTTCCTTCTAGAGATTATTATCCTCTTGTCTCTCGTCTTTTCCTCGTTCTCTCTCTCCCACGCTTTCCTTTCTCTCGAGTTTTCCTCTCTCTCTCTCTCTTTCACGCTTTGCTCTCTCTCTTTTTTCTCTCTGTTTCTTTCACGTTTTTTCTTTTCTCTTTCACAATTTTCTCTAGGTATCTCTCTCAGGAGTTTTCCTCTTTCCTCTCAGTTTATCTAGCGTGTTTTCCTCGCTCTCTCTCTTTGACATTTTCCTCGCTCTGTAGGTCTCTCTCGCTTTCCACTCTCTCTGTATTTACTTGCTTTAGGTATATCTGTCTACTTATTTCTTTTTAATTTAATCCTAGTCAATCTCTCTCTCAACTTTTCGTCTCGCTTTATATTCTCTCTTTCTTTACCGTTTACTCTCTCCGTATTTTCTCTTTTTTTTTTACTTTTTCTCTCTCTCCTTATTTTCTCTTTTTTTTTACTTTTTCTCTCTCTCCTTAATTTCACTTTTTTTTTACTTTTTCTCTCTCCCCTTATTTTATCTTTTTTTTTTACGTTCTCTCTCTCTTTATTTTCTCTGTCCCTCTATTTATTTCCTCTGCCTCCCTCTCTTTATTTTCTCTCTCTTTCTCTTTATTTTCTTTGTCTCTCTCTCTTTATTTTTTCTGTCTCTTTCTCTTTATTTTTTCTGTCTCTTTTACTTTTTTCTCTTTTTTGCTTATTTTTTTTCTCTTTATTGCTTCTATTGTTTATTTTCTCTTTCTTTACGTTTTATCACTTGCATTATTTTCTGTCTTTTTATTTTATCTTTTTCTCTATTTACTTTCTCACTCTGAATTTTCTCTCTCTGCTTACTCCTTGTTAATAAATACTTCTGTACTCCTTGTCAATTTCTCTCTCCATCCTTGCTCCTTCTCTTGGTTTATCACTGATATTCTCTTCTCTTTTTTCCTTCCTTTCGTCTCTCTCTCTCTGCTTTTTTTTACGTCTTCCTTTCTCATCCCACTTTCCGTAATCTCTTTTCTATTTTTCTTTCACCTTAGCTGATTTTCTCTACCTCCATTTTGGCTTCGTCTTTTTACTTCACTTTCCTGTATCCGTATTCCGTGTAACTCTTCCTCTGTCAGTCTCCTCTCTTTCTCTCTCAAATCTCTCATTTCTTCCTCCCATTCTTCTACCTCGTCCATTAATATCCGTGATTCTCTGCCTGCTCCGTTTATCTCACATAACTTTACCCCTTGCCTGTCACTCTCATTTTGCTGTCTCTGTATTCTGTCTCTCGTCACTCTGTCCTCTCCATTTCCCCATTTCTCTGTAATCCCCAGCCCAATTCCAGCCCAAATGTCTTCCGTGAATTTTGTGTCATCCAAAATTGATTCGTACCGCGATAATCCCATAATATCTGTGTACATACTTGAATTCCGCTCTTGGAATGTAATACAAAGGGCTAAATTGGCATAAAAACACTGTACAAATTCTATAATACAGACCTCCCATGCATTTATTTGTCCTCCAATAATTTGTGAGGTACTTCCCCCAATAAAAATAACTCTCGTGACTCTCACATGAGGAAGAGTGCATTCACTCCCTTTTTTTTTTCCTTTCTCATCCAGCTTGATTGATGTGTCTGTGTATTTACTGTGGATGTGAAACAGGATTTAATGGGAGAGAGATCCACTCCATTCTTGCTTGGGTGGTGAAAGATGGTTAAAAATTCTAGATGTGAACACTCATTTTTTCCCATACAATATCCCATGTAAATGAATATCAGAAATTTTTTTCTATAGCAATTATGAGAGGACAAGCACTGGGAAAAATTCCTCTGGACAAGGCTAATCCTTGGATAAACACGGGTTTAGGTAAATTAATTATTATACAGCTAATCCCAATTAATACCGTAAAAATGTTGCAAGGCATTCACAATTACTGATAATTGGCAAGAAAATGAAACAAAAGTGGGAAAAATCCTTCGTTTAAACATGTGTAAACTGTCTATTACATTAAATATTAAGTATATGTAATAATATTATCACATAAGCCATATAACTATTAACACGGTCCGTGGCTTTTTAATCTTACACGCTCTCAATAAATTCCTTTGCTTGTGAGGTATACCACTAATCATGAGGGAATTACTAATAAAAAAATGTGAAGAAAGTGTAATAATTTTACAATGGACAAACAATTGTTTTTTCCTATACAATGCAATTTGTTATTTGGAAATAAAAACGGCGAAGGGAGCAATTTATGTGCCTTTTTGTATTAAAAGCTTCGTAAAAAAGGGAATTTTTTTTGCTGTTCAGTCTACTATAAGAGAAATAATGGTTGACTTTCTATAGCCAACATAAATCATATGTAAACACATACGGGATTCAGTAAGGAAAGGGCAGATCACATTAGGGAAGTATAGCATCAGGGAATTCTATAGATATATCCATTACATGTGTATAAAGATGCTAGTGTTATACACCCCAATATCCTGTATGTTTTTTTGCAAGGATTTGGACAATTAGCATAGAAAATGACCAGCAAAGTAAACAGTCGAGTAAAAAGATTTTGGTAAACAATGAATGCCATTTGGACTCCCTTCCTCTGACCTAAAAGGGCGAGGGGAAAGGCTAAAAATGCAAACAGAGGCTTGTGCACATTTTCTGTCACAGTGCCAATAGCCTCAATGAGAGATTGAGGAAGATTTCTTTGTTTTTCGAAGGAAACCTTCCATGTCAGTTTCTTTTTTAATCTACCCAGGAAATCCAAAACAAATCCTTCATAAGAATGACCCTTTAGGAGCATTACAGGGCAATTATTAACAGGAACATTTTGATCAGTTGAACGTGCAAATATTAAATAATTTGAAAAAATATGTCATTATTAAAAAGCACGAGCATTTAATAATTTAAAAAATAAAATGTGTAATTTTTAAAAAAGCACAACAATTGAATCATTTAATAATTTAAAAAATAAAATGTGTAATTTTTAAAAAAGCACAACAATTGAATCATTTACTAAAGCAAAATTTTAGTCATTTACAGGGTCAAACATTTAATCATTTCAAAGTACAAAATTGTAATAATCTAAAATAGTAAAATTTTAATAAATTCAGAGTAAAATTGTAATAATTTGAAACAGTAAAATTTTATTAATTTCAGAGAAGAATTGTAATAATTTAAAACATCAACATTTCACCGGAGCAAAAATTAATCAATTAAACCAACAATTGTTTTAATAATTTAAGAATAAAACTTTTATTTTTTAAAAGAACAAAATTTTTACGTTTCCGAGAGTAATATTTTCATCAATTAAAATAGCATTGATCATTTAAAAGAGCAAAAATGTAATAATTTAAAAAATCAAACATGTAATTATTGAAAGCCTCAAAACTTGAATAATTTAACAGTACGAAATTGTAATAATTTAAATCAGCAGCATTTTACAAGAGCAAAAATGTATTATTTAATTAATTAATCCGCAAAAATGATTAACCAGCAAATGTTTTAATTAACAGAGTAAAACTTTCAGTATTTAAAAGAACAAAATTATATCCTTTACAAGAGGATACCTTTTCATCAATTAAAATTCTAAAATTTTGGTAATTTAAAAGAGCAAAAATCCAATAATCTACGAAAGCAAAATTTGAATAATTAAAAGAACAATTTTGTTAAAAATGAGTTGTCAATGTGAACCCTTGAAATTGAGAAATTTATCAAATATTTTCCTCCTGCTTCAAATATACATACGTTCAGGCGTCAAATGACGAGGAGAACAAATTTAGATCGGAAAATCTTATTTCACTCTCTAACCCTTTGATTACAGCTACCAAATGGTGCAATCCGAGCACACAAATTGATAATCTATTCTATGCTGCTCACCCAAATTAGAATCTAAAAAAAAGGCTCTTGACACATGTGTGAGTGCACGAAATGAGACTAGCAGGGCAGGTTGAGTGCTCATGTGTCACTCCGTTTGCATTGGGAAAGTCATGTCGTACCACTTTTCCCCCCATGAAAGACACACCAAAGGACAAAAATGAGGAAGGAAGTGACATGTAAAGTTACAAAGACATTTGAAATAAAAATTTGTATAAAAAGTTAAAAAAAAACAAAACAAACAAGTCAAACAAACTCATTTATAGAACTTTTCCCCTTTTAGACTTGGAAAGTAAATAGGAATGACAATAAAAAAAAAATTCTCATATGAACCCTTTCATTTAGGATTTCTCATTCAGGAAAAACATTCCTGTGTATTTTGAGCGTTGATTCGTATCATAAAAACCCTTTTTTTCCAACTTGCGGAATGGATAACCATCTCAAAATGGGAGCTCTCTGAAGCGCATAAAAGTGATGACCCATGCAAATCTACTGACCAAATTATTTCCTCTTACAAGGGAAGTACAGGTATTGCATACGGTAATTGAAGGGGTTATGCTTGCCATTTATGTACATACCTATGTATACGCTGTATATGGGGGAATACTTCGTTTGATATGTTACATTATTTAACCGTTTACTTAAAAAAAATCAAGGATGGCTGTGCCCCTATAGAAATCCTTGTAAATATGTTTAAATAGGGACTCAGAAGTCAGACATTAAATTATTTTTTAATAACTAATAAATTAATAATGCGTATATATTCTTCCTTTTTATAATTTTTTTCATATTAGTTATTCCTTTTTATAATTTTTTTCATATTAATTGTTCTTTTTTATAATTTTTTTCATATTAATTGTTCTTTTTTATAATTTTTTAAATTATTAATTGTTCCTTTTTATAATTTTTTTTCGTATTAATTATTCTTTTTTATAATTCTTTTCATATGAATCATTCCTTTCTGTAATTCTTTACATATTAATCTTTTTGTTTATTTTCGTATTAATTAGTGCTCTTATAATTCTTTTCGTATTAATTATTCCTTTTTATACATATTTGCGCATTTATTCTTCCTCTTATAATTCTTTTCATATGAATTATGCCTTTTTACGATTATTCTCGTTTTAATTATTGCTCTAAATCCTTTTCATACTAATTATTTATATCATTTTGTACGGTAATAAAACACATGCTTGGATTATTGTTAATGGGGCAAATGTTATAAACGATAAAATATTGAATGTGCAATTGCGTAAAAATGAAATAAAAATGATTTCTCTCATCTCGTCTTTTCAGCATATTGTCAATGGAGATGATCAGATTTGTTTTTCCTTTACAAATGTGTACACACATGTGGATATGTATATAATATGTATACATATGTCCAAATCTGAATTCTGGACCTACTAACACGGCGAAAAATGAGAGGAAAAAAATTTAAAAATCATTGACTCGAAACGTGTTGACGAGCCGTTGAAGAAGTTTTCATCTTTGAGATTATAATTTTTTTTATCTCTACGAAACTTCAGGGATTTTTTTTATCTCTACGTAAATCAGGGATGTTTTTTTCACCAGAAAATGGAAGGTAATACATACGTCACGAATTGACGAACGGTTCTTATGATCCAAATGTTTCATGGGGCTTTCATGGCAGGCAGCATCTTATGGCTTTTCAGAGAAGAAATACATCTTAACCTTTTTTGTCCGATTTGGACTCACATACCTTTTTTTTCTCCCCAATTTTTTCATGGGATTTTTTTTCTGGTCGAATTTGATCTCTTTTTTGAGGAAGGAAGAAATTCTCTTGATTTTAGGGAAAACTCTAGATATTGGGTTGGGTTATCAATTATAATTGGGATCTTTTTCCCCCTAATTTTGCACTTTTTACCCAGGCACGATCCATCCCAGGTCGTCCGAGAATTTCAATGCGTTTTGAGACACTCAAACCAGTTTTTCCTGGAATTAATAGTTTTTTTTTTGAATATTTCCTCATTTCATGTCGTCGTCAGAACCATTATTGGTAGCATGGATATGATCAAATTTGTTTCTTTTCCGGTCAACGCAATTATTAATTAGTAATTTCACAATTTTTTTTTGAATTATTCGAATTTCTCGTCTCGTGACTCATTTTCTTCCAATTTAAATATTTTTACCCCTATTTTTACATTTTTTTAAATCCCGTTAGTTAAATGCGTATCAAAACCCTTTTCGTGTATTTTTCTCCTCGGAATGGCATGATCTGTCAATTTCCCAGGACCGAAAAAAAATGTATCACGCTTCAAAATTTTCCTCACGTATACAATTTTGGATTTTCATTAAAAAAAAAATCTGAACATGACTGTCTCTACTTACAATTAGATGTGCAGCACCGCTGCCATGCAATTTCCCAGGCATTTCAAGGTCGCTGAAGCTCCCTTGCTATATAAAATTTCCTACAATGAATCTACTAACACAAAATGAACAACATTACATAAGGAAGGCATAATTGGGCGAGGATGAACTACAGAGAGAAATCGTCGGGGAAAAAATTCAAAAGTGGATCTGACAATGGTAATTGTTTAAGTTTATTAAATGCAAACCGGGTGAAAATATGTGGTTTTAAAAGGGTTGGGAATAAGCTGCTATTTCAGTTACAAAACAAACGAGGATTAGAAGTTTAATTTTGGTGACGACAAGTACAGTGCCGGTTGCAATTCCTCTAAATGATAACAGTTAATTCCATATTTCCTACAGTTGTTACTTATTACTTACATAGTTAAATGCTATGTGACACGGTGTAATGCTCTCCTCTTTTCTCTGCCACATTCCACGCTACATGCTCTGTGGATTTACAATTATTTACTTCCATCTGTCTCTTCGTAGTTTCCTTGTCTCTTTCATATTTCTTTCTCTCACTTCCTTATTTCGTTATTATTTCTCTCTCCTTTCTGTTTTTCTTTCTCTATTTATTATTTCTCTCTCCTTTCTGTTTTTCTCTCTCTATTTACTATTTCTCTCTCTCTTGTTTATTTATTATTTCTCCCTCTATTTATTATTTCTCCCTCTATTTATTATTTCTCTCTCTCTTCTTTATTTATTATTTCTCCCTCTATTTATTATTTCTCTCTCTCTCTTCCTTATTTATTTATGTCTCTCTATTTATTTGTTTCTCTCTCTCTTTATTTTTTATTTATTTCTCTCTCTCTCTATTTATTTTATTTATTTCTCTCTCTATTTATTTTATTTATTTCTCTCTCTCTCTATTTATTTTATTTATTTCTCTCTCTCTCTCTTTATTTATTTATTATTTCTCTGCTTTCTACTTTCTCTTTATTTATCTTTTCCTGATTTATTCATTATTTCTCTGCTTTCTTTTTTCTCTTTATTTATCTTTTCTTGATGTATTTATTTTTATTTCTCTGCTTTCTTTATTTCTTTGTTTATCTCTTCTTCATTTATTTTTCCTCTCTTTTATTGTTTATCTTTCCTTGCTTTCCCTTTCCTGTTTTGTTTTATCTTTCTCTCCTTTCTTTTTCCTTCTCTCCTTTTTTGTTTTATTTCTCGGTTTGCTTTTTTCTCTCTACTTTTGTGTTATCTTTTCTTACTTTTTTTCTCTTTCCTGTATTGTTTTCTTTCTATCTTTTTCTCTCTCCGCTTTTGTATTATCTTTTCTTTCTTTCTCTTTCCTGTATTGTTTTCTTACTTTCTCTCTCCTTTCCTTCTTTCTCTCTCTACTTTATTTCTCCTTGAGCCCTCTACCCTTGAGCCCTTCTGTTTCTCTTTCCTCGTCTCTCATGAATCCGAATAAATACACTCGGTACATATTACTGCGCATGTTCACTCTCATCAAATCTGCCCACAGAAATATGCATCTAAACTACAGAATACCCCCAAATAATAATTTAAAATGGCTCCAACTAGCATAGGAGGACACGGACCAAATAATTTAATTACTTTCATCACCTAAAGACCCCCCCACGACGCCCCATTCTCACAAAATCCCACCATACCAATCCCACATTTGTCAACTACCTTTCCACGCCCTGTCATTAAAGGGCAGTGAATTAGTACGGAACACGCCCCCGAATTTTATTTCCTCCTAAATCCAGAAAGAACTGTGATAAATTCTAAAAAAAACGTCCTTTTCCTGAAAAAACGCATAATTCCCAAGCAAATTCTGGGACAATTGTCAAGGGACAATTCACTTATTTTTAAAACCTTAAATTTAAATTTAAATCCCGTTTAAGATACCACATAATCATTTTGCGTGTGTCCTGTCACCAAATTACGGGGGGAGAATGGGTTAAAATAAAATGCAGTTAAAACAAATGGTGGTTAAAGGTGACATGGACCGAAATAAAGACCGACATTAAAAATAAATTTTTAGTATCTGATTTAAGGATAAAAGAGGGGCATTGTGGTGGTGAAAGGCCTAAAAAAGATTAT
Organism: Disparrhopalites patrizii; assembly: GCA_034698585.1. Taxonomy (NCBI): domain Eukaryota; kingdom Metazoa; phylum Arthropoda; class Collembola; order Symphypleona; family Sminthuridae; genus Disparrhopalites; species Disparrhopalites patrizii. Next base: position 23,198 of record JAQGBT010002142.1, read on the forward strand.
TAAGATTTCTCTCTCTCTCTCTCTCTTAGAGATTATGATGATTATTACCAACTCCGTGCATGCTCCACACTCTCACAGTTGTATTTTTTTCTAGGTTAGATGATTATGCATAAGTGTGATGCTGTCCTCAAAAAGAGCCAGTCAAATTAGTTGAGTACATGTTTAAAAGCTTGTCTTGCTTCTCTCTCTCTGGTTTTTCTCTCTTTAAAAAAATTGACACACTTCTGGCCCCAATACCCACATTTATATACTAATTCTTTCGTACAGCAGACACGGCACAGGCTTGGAAGAAGGCATTGTTGTTATTACAACATATGCACTAAATACTGGTATAAAGCACAGTTTTTTTCATATTTTGCTTCGGGGTAAATGCACTGGTATTAAAGCACTGAAGATGCTTTTCCTTTGAAATGTATGACCACGTCAACTACGATCATTATAAAGGGAGCTTGTGAGTGGACAAGATATGCATAATGTACATGTGTACATATGTACATGCATATATGTATATATATGTATGTAATATATAGGTACAATGCAATACATACAAATCGTCTTGCAGCGTCCTTTGACAAGTGATTTAAAGGTGACTATTTTTCTTTGGGGATTTCAGGTGAGTCTACCACACGTCCACTCTCGTTTCGTATTTCATTTGCATACTCATTTTAATGTTGGAGGAAGAATCAGCTTGGGGTGACTCTTCCTTAGTAATATCCGAGAGGGTTGGAGGGCCAATTTTTTGGGAATTAATCATCTTTTCTAATGAAGTTTAATGAGTGCGATTTTTCAAGATCAATTGTAAGATGAGAGAGTATTTCCTCTGGCGCTTCCCCAGCTACTTCTCTCTTAAAATTTACTAGAGTAAATTAATTAATAAAGATTTATTAATTAATTTATCTTCTTTATTTATTTCCCCCTATATCTACACTTTTTGTTTGGATTTTGAGCGTTATTTCCCTTTCTGTCCATAAAGAGCTTTCTCTCTCGCATATTTTGAATAATGTTTTCCCTATTTTTATGTCCATGCTTCTCATGGCTTCTCAGTTTTATTATGTCTCTCTTCCTTATTACGTGTCTCTTTTCTTTATTCTAATCTTTATTCTCTCTCTCTTTCGCTCAATATTTGCCTTTCCTTTTCTTTTTCGCTGTCCATTAATTTCTCTCTTTTCCTTCTTTTTTCTCTTCATTAATTTCTCTCTTTTCCTTCTTTTTTCTCTTCATTAATTTCTCTGTTTCTCTGACTTTCTTTTTTCTCGTTATTAATTTCTCTGTTTCTCTCTCTTTCTTTTTTCTCTTCATTAATTTCTCTGTTTCTCTCTCTCTTTCTTTTTTCTTGTAATTTAACTTTCTCTAGAATTTTCCTCTCTCTCTTTCTCTTTTGCTTTTATCTTTTGCTCGTACTCTAACATTCTCTCTTACTATTTACCTTTTTTTCTCTTTCGCTGTCCATTCGTTTCTCTCTTTTCCTTTCATTAATTTCTCTGTGTTTCTCTCTTTTATTTTTCCTTTCACTAATTTCTCTCCGTTTCTCTCTTTCATTTTTCCTTTCATTAATTTCTCTCTGTTTCTCTCTTTCATTTTTCCTTTCATTAATTTCTCTCTGTTTCTCTCTTTCATTTTTCTTTTCATTAATTTCTCTGTTTCTCTCTTTCATTTTTCCTTTTATTTTAACTTTCCCCTGCGTTTTCTCTCTCTCTGCATTTTTCTCTCCCTTCTTTTGTATCTCTCCCGCTTTTTATGTCTTGAAAATCATGTATTACGAATTTCTCAGTGTTTGTCTATTTATTTGTCTCTTCTCCTCTCTCTCTCTGTTTCATTTCTATCCGTGATTATTATGTAATTGTCGTATGCCTTCCCCCTTCGGCTCACGGTAGACCTTGTGTCCAGCCACCATTTTCAGCTCATTATACTCGGTAATGCTTTTACCCTTTGGGGATGTACGGCCATCCAAATTGAATCCTTTCAAATGACACTTGCTTCCCAGTGATATCTAGCGCGAATTCATTGGATAATCATCGCCGACCCCATAAAATGTTTTGACACCAGCCCGAAGGTGCGTACTGGTCTTAAATCCATTTTGACTACTACTATAACTATGTCTATATAGCTATTAACTATACACGGCATTTGATTCCAACCCTTTCAAGATTGTTGTAGCACCAACCACATTTACACAGTAAAAAAAAGACTCATGGATGCAAACCACGTCCCAAGGAAATGGGTTGACTCTCCTTTTAATCATACATGATTTACTCGCTCAAAACTACATGAAAGAAAACATGGTGGTTCATCCTTTGTTCGTGGAGCTTTCATCAAATGAAATAATAACAATGAATTTATTCCAACAATTATTTATTAAGGTCCTACTTCATAATTGTGTGGTTATGTGTCGAGGAATGAAAAAAAGGGATCCTCCTTTATTTATTTGTACAGAGTTCGGTTGTGGAATTATAGCAAAAGGGTTATGTGAACCATTTACCACAAAAAAAACAAATCTTCCGCTTTAGGTTGAATCTCGTTTAGGACGTTTCTTTAGGCTTAGTAAAAAGAGGGGGCAAAAAATTACTTAAAAGATTCATAGCAAGATGCTCTTTTTCTCTCTCTCGCTTCAACCTCCATTTTATGTATTCTTTATAATTTCTGTTAAATAACACTTACCTACTTTCAAAATGCAGTAATAATCCCTATTAGCCCCTCTTGAACGTGTAAATCTTCCACATTATTTGGAAGAGCCCAGAGGGAACCTTTCTCTCTCTCTCTCTCTTTCTCTCTTTTTTTTTCACTCTCTCCTTCTCTCTTTCG
>JAQGBT010002143.1:0-25986 GCA_034698585.1 Disparrhopalites patrizii
TATGATGACAATAAAAGAAAACTTCTAGAAAGAAAAATATCATGAAGGCATCAATAGCCCAAGTACAAGTAAATATGTCGCGAACCCAAATAGTCAATAAGCAAAAAGGTTGGCTCTGATAATGTATAGGAGAGAAAAACAATCGTCATCCAAAACAACCACAAGGAATGCATAAGCAACCTCGTGATTAGTACATATTTCTAACACGGCATAACTTCGTTTAAGAGTCCTTATTTAGGCACTTTAAGACCAAGTTTCACACAAAAACAAAGCATAAAAAGCACTAAAATTATCAAAAGTACAATTCTACAAAAAGGAGCATATTTCCAAAAAATGGGGATAAAAATGGTTATGCGTATTAAAAAAATTCTGTTAAATATCTGTATAGTTGAATGTTATACGAGAAGCGGCCCAGGAATTAAACTATGTATGTATGTACATATAGCGTGGTTTCATATGACGATATACTTCTTTTTCATTGTGAGACCACTCGTTTATGGTCACCCAAAAAGTTTGTTGGAGCCTTCGTTCTATCTTGGCTTGTGGGGTTACGTGATGTTCAAGCGCTCAGGATGGATATAGAATTATTTTACAACACACTGATGAAATTAGATACATGAAATTAGGTACATGAAATTAGGTACAAATAATTTTGTTTGTTCTGCAGTAAAATATTCAAGGTATTTTAATTTTCCTGGGTGCTTCCTTCCATTTAAACTAAATTCCTTAAAAAATATGTGCGCCACGGATATGATGTAATATTAATTGCTTGTTTTTTTCAGTTGTAAAATCTATGTTATGGATCACACCTACTTCGTGTCAATAATAGCATTTTTGATTGTGTATACATAATTCCAAATCCGTACGAACCGAATCTCGGGAAGCTTTGGACAATTTGTAGAAGTTATCTGCCTTCGTAAAATATCTATTTGCAAAAATGTACCTTCCCTTTCAATAAAATGACCCCTAGACTCGAAATCCTGTTGTTGAAGAATAAAAAGTGGAAAAATCGCCAGTTTTTGCGTGATTCTCTCTCTACTGTGAAGAGGCCTCCTACTATTAGCACGGAAGGGAAAGTGAGCATACGAAATGTGCTGCCAAAGAAAAATGCGTTGACTAGACAAGAAGAAAAATCTGCTGCAAAAGAAAAATGCGTTGACTAGACAAGAAGAAATATCTGCTGCAAAAAAAAATGCGTTGAATTAGACAAGAAGAATAACTCATCTTTGTCTGTTTAACTATACGTCTGTAGGGATGATACCATATTTTAAAATGTATGAAACATGTGATTCTGATTATTTCACGATGTGGCAAAAAAAACCCACAAAATTACACGTTGGTCACGAATATGTTTAATGTGATATTTGGTAACCTCAAATCACACGGCACACGAATCAAGCATCACACGATCTCCGCTGTTTAAATATCCTCGGCTTCTCCCTTTGTATTGACATGTGGAAATGATGTCTTGTGGTTAAAAGTTTTGGCATTTGCCCTTCCCGGTCCAATTTGCTTTGCCTTCTTGAAGTTTTGCAAATTTGTACTCTGAAAATCAATGTTGATGGACAAAACTGGTTGATTTTGTCCTTCAGAAGTTCGTCCAGCTGAATTTGAGGTTCAAGTGAGTGATATTTGAGGTTGTATCCCAAAGCTCAGCATGGCTATAAATAAACACAGAGTCAAAACGGCTGAAAAGTCGATTTCCAGTGCGTAAATAATAATTATTACAATTAAATACTTCCTCAGAAGAACTAAAAACTTTCCTTTTCTGTAAATATTGGCTCATCATAATAATTCAATCCGTACAGAAAGCACTCTGAAAAAATTAGGATTTATTTTCAATAAATATGTCATACAAGGTATAAATCAGTTAAAGAACCTCCGCAACAATTGAGCAAAAGAGGATTTTGTAAAAGAGGAAGAAAGAGAGCTTTGGGAACTTTTAAGAATACATACAGATACTACATTGTATCATTTTATGAATGAAACATGTTTATTTTATTGTCTGTCACCTGTAAAACATTTTGACTCAAACCCGCTTTGTGTCAATGTTGTCCTGTGCATATTTGCAATTGTGACGATTTTTTTCTTTTTTTGTGTAAATGTATGTATGTAAGGCATTTGCAACCAGGGTTTCCCGTTTATTGGGAACCAAACCAGGCCACTCACAATCATTTATCGTTTTTAAAGATGACATGACATGAAAACGTGAAAATAGAACTATCTGTATATGTATACGAAAAAAATGATTAAACCGGATAGGAAAATAATACTGGTGGAACCAAAAGTAGTTAAATAGAAATAATGACACTCCGGTTTCCCTTTACTTGCTTACTTTCTAGTAAGTACAATGTCGTTTAAGTACACCAGCGGTGTGCATCGCTGAGTGGAACAATTCTACTAAGAGTCACCAAAATAGTACAAAATCTGATCATATTCACGGAGTCCTAATACAAAATATCCCATTCAGTATAAATGCAAAAAATGATCAACTCCTAAAAAAGAAAATTCAGCACGAGTGTACACCCGTATACCTCGTCAAAAAGTAGTATTATACAGTTATACAAAAGTGTCGGACTTCCTTTTTCTGGGAGTTGATCAAGTTTTGCATTTACGCAGAATAGAGATGGTCATATTTTGTAGTAGAGCTTACTGGATATCTGGACATGATCAGATTTTGTTCGTCACCTTCAATTATTGTACAAGCACAAACAAATGGGTGGTATTTTGGGACAGCCAAATACAATTTTTTCAAAAATGTTTGGTTAATGGCCGAACAAAGTCCTGCGTTTTTTTTTAAAAATTTCTCCTGGACGTGCAAGGTCGAAAAGAGCAAATAGTTTAAAAACAAATTGAAAATGTTTTCGAAAAGGCGAGCCAATAAGCTCAAAATTATTTCGGAATTAATAACAAAAATATATTATCCTTATTAGTTCGAAATATTTGTGATTTGAATAAATTTTATTTATTCGAATTTTATTTTTATCAAATTGTTTTTTATATTCATTCAGATACAACTTTAAAAAAAAACAAGACAATCTGTTTTGCCGTTAAACGCAAAATTTAAAAAAAAAACCAAAGTACCACTATTCTGCAGTCCCTAACGATAAGCAAATACTTACTATAGTTGTGCATAGGAAACATTGTGAGAAAAAGTGTCACCAGGAAACGCTCAATAAAATAAAAATTCAGAACGTCGAAAAAACTACGAAAAAATTCTTGTTGGTCCAGACTGCTACTTTTCATTGGTGGGAGAATTTGCACATTATTCCTAAATTAACCGAAAAATATTAGAATTAATAATGATTATACCCATTACCAGTTGTTACTTTTTTAGTTTCTTTTCCTTCAAGTGATCATATGATAATTGGCACGTGATGGGTAATGTCAATAAAAGTAGTTCCATTTACTCACTCGTCTCGTTATTGACAGTATGTACCAAAATATCGCTGGTACAGAAGAGGCTGAATGCATTTTGTAATGCAGAAATTTCGCATACGATTTAACAGGACGGGTTATATATATGCACGTTCCTCAATATTCTGGATCCTGGGGAAAAAAATGATCTGTGGTCAATCAATTATGACATTTGAAATATAAAACGGCATTTGAAATTCATGGCAACCTGTACAGGTGGTCAGAGTGTCTCCGCTTTCCACTTGGAACAAAGACAACTTGTGTATGCATTTTGGCGTATTTTCTCGCCTACTGACACTCTTTTCGTCTCGGACAAGAGGCTGGCAATCCAGGAGAAATCTGCGTAACATCAGGACTCCTCCCACCAAAACTTGTTTATTCACATGGATTTGTTCATTTTTTGCAAAGCAATTATTAGCCATGTGTGCCACATTTTTCTAACATTTTTCCCACTCCAAAAATTTATTTGCTATTTGAATACAATGTTTTCCAAATATATTTTATCAAATGGTTGGTCTCATATTCATTCAGTAATAACTTATTTTTAAAAAAACAGGACATTTTGTTTCAGCCATTAAAGGAAAAATTTGGTATAAAAAGTAAAGTATCTACAAGTTTGCAGTCCCTAATGAATAATGTAATCGTTGGTTGCGCATAATTTCTGGAACAATTTTGAGAAAAAGTTGGTGTCACCTGAAAACGTTAAATGAAATCAAAATCCAGAATGTATGGAAAAAATTACAAAAAAATGCATGTTGAGCGCGGGCCTGTGGCTTCACCGGGTAGTACATTTTTAATTGCCAATTAATTTCCCCCAAATCGCCAATTAAATAATCAATTACCGAATGGAAGTCCTTACAATTATGGATTAAGTCAATTACTCTTTTAAAATTCTGACTTTCTGAAATACCTATACATATATTCATAAAATTAAATGATCAACTGAGAAATTGATTACTCATCCACGAATTAAATATTACTTGAATAATTAGTTATAGTACACAAGCAAATATTACTAGTAAAACAAAAATCACTGAATGTAATAATAGCAGGATATTATAAAAATAAAAAAATCTTATTTTTTTTAAAATATTGCGTCTGTCGTTGAATGTCCATGGTAAAACGAGATTGGCAAGCAAACTGAAGTGATTTGTTTTACCCTCCAAATTACGCCTTCCTTCTTTACCGAAACCAAGCAAGAGAGTTTCCTTTAAAAGAGTATGTATTGCTCAGTCTTTTGTTGGCAGTGCTCACTCTAAAAATAATCACACATTCAAAGGTGACGACTCATTGGTAAGTTTTTATTTGTTTCCTTACCTTAATAAAAGAAAGTCGTTTTATAATACACACATACAAATTAGAAATTGGTTGGCAAGCCTAAAATTGAAATTGGCAAGCCTAAAAATAAACCTGCATTGCATGAAAATGTATCATATATCCGAAACATAATGTAAAGCGCCTATAGTGTCCATACATACCAATGAGTATTAGTTTTGTAGCCAACAATCGTTACTACAACAAATTACAAATCTGAAAAACCGAATTGCCGGGATGACATTTGAAAATCAGAACTGAGATGACATTTTATCTGAAATGATAAAAAGAAAAATGTATTTTATTGTAAAATAGGTTGGATTTGGATACATAAAATATCTTAAAACCGGGTTTTATAACTTTGTTCACCTTTTGTGTAAAAAATAGGCGTGGAAACTGACATACTTTGTAGGTCATTGATATCCGCAATTATAATAATTGCATTAATTTTCACCATCCAAAATGATCAATTATTGGTAAACTATATACCGGGAAAACATTAGAATTAAAAAACATTACCATTTATTACCGCTAGTTTCTTTTGCTTGAAATGATCAACGAATAAATTGGTATACTTGGTCGGTAACTTGAATTAAAGCAATTGTATTTACTCACTGATCTCGTTATTCCCAGTATGTACCAAAATATCTATGATACGCGAGGTCTTGAACGCATTTGGTATAATGACAACATCTTGCATACGATTAATCAGTACGAGTTATTTTTTTCAGTTTTTTTCTTGACATTACCATTTAATTGGTACTTGATGGCTAACGCCAATTATGGTAATTGTATTTACTCACTGATCTCGTTGTTGACAGTATGTACCAAAATATCTCTGGTCCACGAGGGGCTGAATGCGTTTTGTAATGGAACCATTTCGCATACGATTTATCAGACGGGTTATATATATGCACGTTCCTAAATATTCTGGACCCATAAAAAAATGATCTTTGGTCAATCAATTGTGTCGTTTGATCAATAAAACATCATTAAAATTTCCTGGCAACATGTGCAGGTGGGCAAAGTGCTTCCTGCTTTCCCCTTGAAAGAAAGGCAACTGATGAATGTACATATTACTTTATATTTCCTCACCTACTCACATTTTGCACTCTTTTTGATCTCGGACAAGAGGCTGGCAATCCGGGAGCAATCATGGTAAAATCAGCTCTCCTCTTACCAAAACTTGTTTGTTCACATCGACTTGTTCATTTTTTTGCAAAACAATTATTAATTATGTGGGTTTTTTTTTCTCCACAAAAAATAAAAAATAAAAATCACCCAGCTCGATATTAGTGTCGGGGAAAATGGAAAGTTCATTAATATATTTCCTCGGACGGATGTGCTTACCCCCTGCCAAAATTTGCATTCTCGACTCAACCCGATGACATATATGTATGCATGACTGTTTGTTTTTCTCTCCCTTCATGATTTTGTAACTATCCGTATGCGCGAGTGTGGGTAAAAAAAATCGGGTCAATCATGCCCATATCAGTCTCAAAGTGAAGAGGGGGCATTGGGAACGTGAATTAAAAAAAAAAAAAGTGGAAAAATTATACATTAGTACACACAAACAAAATCATAAACCGGATGTATGTATACAAATTCCAAAGGTGCATCGTTTACATGTAAACACATAAATAAATCAAAGAATTTTGAAGAAGTTCTTCATTCCGGTTTTTGTTTTCTTGTTCATCTTCCTTCAAGCAGTAGCCGACAAAATGTTTTTCAAAACAACTCCATGACCGTGTATGTATGTACATAATATACTTATACCGCCACAGCCTACTTGTAATGGGCGGGAAAGGTGCACGAAAGGTGATAATCTCACGCGTAATCCTGTGTAATAATTGTTGTCAATGCATTCATCCCTTCTAAGGGGTGTTCATGCTTATATTTAAAAAAAAAAAAGGTATTTCCGTAGCATTTATTCGTGCGTCGGAACCAGAAGATAAGGAAAAAGTCTGAGACATATGACGATCACGTCATTTTCGTCGGAACTGGAGCAAAGTGCGGAAACTGAGGCAAAAGGACACACGTGGATAAAAGGAGGAATAAAAGGAGGAAATGACCGGAGAACATTGAATTACCTATACAAGATGCCAAATATTATTATGCCATTAGCCCACAGAAAAAGGGAAAAAGAGAATGGAATCAAGTGTTTTAAGTCAAATTTTACTGCGGATTTAACCAAATAATCATCCTCACTTAATTTTATAAACTTTCCGGAAAATCGGTCCAAAATCGGTCATAAATAGGTCAAAACAAAACAGGAAAATAGCTAATTTCAAATGGATATAAAAAAAAATTGTTTTTCGTAAAAAATATTGTAAAATTTGATCCGCAAACAAATTTACCTTGGAATTTTTACGTCTGTTGCTTTCACGAGATTAAATCTTATTTGGCACCCTGCACATATGTACATATCGTAACATACCGTTACATACTTTTATAATGACAAATGTGATGCTATGGTTTTGTGGCGAAAGCGTTGGAGAAAACTTTTATTTTTGTTGAGTGTCCTATTAGCCACAATGCTTAACCACAACAAAACCGGCCGCAATTTTTTTTTTTTTTTTTTTTACATTTTACGAATTTGCCCATAAAAGCGTCGCCTCGTGCACGCACATTTCTTTCCTTGAATAATTCTGATATACGCATGATTCCTGACCAAATCGCGGGAGTTGAAAAGGAAAATTGACCAAATCGAAAATGGCAAAACTGACCAAAAGTCTCTTCATATAAAATAATAAAATGTCAACTTTTGTTATTATGGAAAAAATTCACTGGGTCATTTGTATTTAAGCTCCAACGTAAGTTAGTCAAAAATGATATGGACAAGGGAGCAACAAAGGACAATTTTCCGTCAACAAGTCATATAGTCAGACTTACCTTTAAATCTCATGGGGCCGTCCCCAGCCTTGTCCGTTGAACTTTAAAATGTATAGCAAAAAACACAGACTTGTTGCTGTACTTATGTACTACTTCCAAATAAACATTTAACAACAAGCCCACTAAAAAGAAGAGGATAAAAATTACCAATATAATCCTTGAAGCTCCAAACCACTTTTTCTGCATGACTAGTTTCATTACACTTACTTTGCCCCCACTCAAGAAATAGGTAGATGCTGGTATTTTATGGATGTGTATATGCTTACAAATGTACAGAAAGTCTCTCCTTTTACATTTAATGACCACCAAGTCTCTCCCCGCTACTTGTAGGTATACCTATGTATATTTTTATATGTGTCATATTTGTCAGATTTTTTTTTCCCTCCTCCCAATTTTCATTTTAATTCCAATCAAACGGTGTGCAATCCCAATAAAGCCAGTGATAAAACTAAGATTGTGAAAAAAAACCATGAAAAAAAGCTACCATTTCATGGGTTTTTCCCCACGTGCAATTTGAGTATTTAATGCACGAAGATATCGACACACTTGAGTCAAGTACTCCTGCCTCAAATGATGTGTCGTAAAAAGTGGAAATTGGAAATATTATTACTCATATATGCAAAAACGTGTGTGGAGAGAGAGAAAGAAAGGGATAGGTAACATACATACATATTATATACTTATAAATAGATGTTCACACATTGTTTGACTACCAAAGAAAACTCGTACAAGAGGGAAAAGTGACCAAATCGCCTCCACCAAAATCCCACTGATGTTGTCAGAATGAATTAACCCACATTTATGAGGCAAGTTTTAGTTAAAAAAAGGCTTGATTGAGAGAGGCAAGAGGTATTGAATGGGAGGGATTGGGAAGATCTATAAAAAATATTGTGTGAGGCTCTGCCAGCTCCTGACGCATGTCTGGTATATAAAGGAAGGTAATCGCTACCCTTAATTTCCTCCCCTGCCAGTTATTCACTCAGGGGAAAGCAGTGTGGCTCTCGTCAGAGGAGCAAAAAAAATTATTTGTTTCCCCATTCGTGATTGAGAATTGTGGATGTCAAGTGCAATTTTTTTTTTGTGGCTGCAAAAAAAAAACAAAAATAAAGATGATGGATTTATTGTACGAAGGCGTTCTCGTCCTCACGAGCGTGTACCAGTTTTTCCGGGGGATTATTGCCCGGCTGCTTCACTACCCGCTTAAGCGACGGTTGGTAGCGAGGCTGGACGGGATGGGGATTTGTTTGGAGGGGGAGCCCAAGCCGGGCCAGTTAAAAGTGACGGTTCATAGTGAGGAATTTTATTATCGGTTGATCCAGGAACATACCCTGGGCTTGGCCGAGGGCTACATGGAGGGATTGTGGGATTGTGAGAAACCGGACGAGTTCTGTAATCGGATGATCAAGGGAGGATTGTACCGGTACATCATGAAGTATCCGGATGTCCGATTTTTGAATTATCTCCGCTATCATGTGTTCAACCTCCAGACGGCAAAACGCTCTTGGGAGGTCGCCGAGAAGCATTATGACTTGGGTAAGATTCATCTTTTGAATAATTTTTTGTTAAAAAAATGGATTAAGAAATTAAAAAAAAGCAAAAACAACGCTTAAACAAATTAGTCGGAATTGGGGGATAGTGAGACAAGTCTTTGACAACGGATTTAAAACTGATAAAAGTAATACAAATTGTGCTTCTTAAGAAAGAGATTAATCGGTCGCTGAAATGTAAGAGGATTAATTACATTTTTGAAGGGAGTTCTTAAGGTAAAAAGGATTATAGCTCATGTTCCTTATTATACATGCACAAATAAGGAACTTCAACACGTTTTTGACTACAAAGGACAATTTTCTCAAGCAACCATTATAAAGTTAAATTATGGTTCTTTGAAATTGATCAACTCAATGAAAATGAGCAAGCTCTTTAAACATTAAAAGTGATCAACTCAATTAAAAATCATCTCTTGTCAGAACTACCTATATAACGTCAATCGAATCTCATTACCCCAATAAAAAAGGATTACCTTAATAAATTGTTCGGTAAAAACGGATGACTTTTTAAGCGTTTACCTTTACCAAGGATTAATTGCAAAAAAATACTTAGATCGTAAAAAAATTAACTATACATAGAATATGTATCTCTTTAAAAAATTATTAACTGTGCATACAATTAATTAACTGTTCATAATTGTTAGAAGTCAAATTATGAACTATTTTTTCAACTAATTATATTTAATGGCTGGAAAACATTTGCTCCCAATTTTTTTAAACGGATGTTTTTAGACATGGAAGGTTGACAAATTGAAGAAATAATTTTTTTTTAAAATTAGAATCTTTTGGAAAAGCAGATTTTATTAATAGATTAAATTAATAGACATCATTTTTTAATTTAAAAACCCCACAATTGATAAAACCAAAAAGTTGATTACTATATACAAAAAGTTGTCTTCAGCAAACAAAAAAAATTGTATTTGAAATCCATTCCAATTTTTAACCTTCTACATCCAGAAAAAGAATGTTTTCAAAACATGCGAGAAAAAATTTAATGCATCTATTAAAAATAAGTTTAAAAAATAAATAAAACATAGTTCGTTCTCCGTAATTTAATTGCAGGAGGATTAATTGCAAAGAAAGACAACATATTATGGCTCTTTAAAAAAAAGAATGACCTTGCCGTCGAATATTTAAGTTTTTATTAGCGAAATAACTTTATCCGTACCTATGTCCATAAAAATCCATATGCAGCAACATTTTAAAAATCAAGACTGTGTTCATAACTTTTCCTTTGCGAATCCTCGCTTTCACCATAGTTAATGCGAGGACTCTGCAGAGCTTCCATAGTAAAAAGTAAACGCCAAACGGACTTGCAAAGTATCTCTGAAGAACACAATTAAATACTTTTTATATTGCACTTGTTACGTTTTTCTTGGCTCTGTTTCTTTTACACAAAGTAAAGAGTGGTGAAAGGGCCTTATATTACCATGATTGCTCATGGATTGCCAGCCTTTACATTCTGCAAAAGAGTGCAAAATCTAAATAGGTGAGAAAATACAGCAAAGTGCATACAGATACATAAGTTGGCTTTCTTTCAAGGGGAAAGCGGAGGCTCTTTGACAACCTGCACACGTTTTTAATGTCTTTTTATTGTTCAAACGGTTCAGTTGATCGCCCACAGGTCATTTTTTTTCTGGATCCAGAATATTCAGGAACGTGCATGTATATAACCCGTCCTGATAAATCGTATGCGAAATGTTAACATTACAAAATGGATACAGCCCCCCTCGTACCAGAGATATTTTGGTACATACTGTCAATAACGAGACCAGTGAGTCAATACAATTACCATAATTGGCGTTAGCCATCAAGTACCAATTAAATGGTCATTCCAAGAAAAAAACTATAAAAAATAACCCCTACTGATAAATTGTATGCAAAATGTTGTCATTACCAAATGCATTGAACACCTCGCGGGCCAAAGATATTTTGGTACATACTGTGAGTAACCAGACCAGTGAATATATAAAATGACTTTAATTCCACTTGCGGATCAAGTACCAATTGATTGGTTGATCATTGCAAGCAAAAGGAACTAAGAAATAATAAATGGTAATTTTTATTTCTGTTTTCCCGGTAATTAACATCATTTTGAATGGTCAAAATTAATTCAATTATTACTATTGCTGATATCAATGACCTACTAATTATTTAGACAAATAAAAAAAAACCAAGTACCACTTCAGAAAAGCAAATATTTAGAAAAGGAAAAGGAGCATTCGTCTTCACAAAGCTAAATTATTGTGTAAATTAAAGGATTGGCTGTCTCAGCGTAGTTAAAAAAAGAATTAATTATATGGAAAACATCTGTGTAAATAATATTAACCTATTGGAAGGAAATCGGTACAAAAAGTATTTGCTCACCTATTGAAAAAAAGGATTGGCTTTTTCAAAAACCGTGTGTGCAAAAACGGTTAATGTGTTGACAATGCAATACAACTGCGAAGCACAAGCAAATAACTTTTGATAGCAAGATCTGTGCAACAAATAAAACAAATATTTGTTAAAATAATCATCCTTTCGAAAATTCATCTTCAGAAAAAAGAGGATATTCTATAGGTCTTTCAAAACAGTTTATCATAATTTAATAGTCTGCCATAATTCATAAAAGGAACACCTCTTTGAAAACACGTCTACCATCATGGGGAACGGTCTAGATCTTTTTAAGGGGTATCAAGGGGGATTAGATCTTAGGAAGATTAATCTAATTGTAGGGTTATTATGTTTGAAAATAAATACAAAATAAATAGATACAAAATAATGAATACAAAAAAGGTATTGTACACATCATTAATACGTGAGTTAATAAAGAAAAAGTGTCCGCAAATACGTCATTAATGTGTGAATTAATTTGAAAAAAATGGACACAAATACATAATTATGTAGATTGGAGCTCCAATAAAAGAATGGATACAAATGTATATCACCATGTACTTTAAACGGTATTATTAAAGTCTCATCCAACTCTTAATAGCTTCACGCCACTTAAAAAAGAGTTGACGGAAGGGACGGTCTTCTCCGTGACGCAGATGCGGGAACACGACGAGACTTGTTCCGCTCGTGTAATCCCCAAAATGATGCTTTTAAACGGGATTATTATTAATGTGACACATCTCTTGACCTCCCACAGGAAACACCCTGTACAAGGCCTTCTTGGACGAGACCATGACCTACAGCTGTGGCTACTGGAGGAATGCCAAGAATCTGTACGAGGCCCAAGTTCACAAGATGGATTTGGTGGGGCGGAAGTTGAAATTAAAGCCCGGAATGAGAGTCCTGGAGCTTGGCTGTGGCTGGGGAGGCCTTTGCAAGCATTTGGCGGAGACGTACAAAGTGCACGTGACGGGCGTGACGGTCTCCAAAGAGGGCGCCCGATACGGCCAAGAGCTTTGCAAGGACCTCTCCGTGGACATCCGTTGCCAGGACTACCGGGACATCCGGGGATCCTTTGACGCCGTCGTGGCCGTGGGGATCCTGGAGCATGTTGGTCGCAAGAATTACCGACAATTCTTCCAACTCGCCTACGACTGCCTCCCCGAGAACGGGATCTTTGTATGCCATTCCATTGGGGTGGACAGTGGGAGTGTGCCATGTATTGAGCCCTTCACACAAAAGTATATATTCCCCAATGGGATCCTCCCGGATCACCGGAATATCACGGACAGCATCCATGATCTCTTCACCATTGAGGATTGGCAGAATATTGGGGCGGATTATGACAAGACGCTCATGGCTTGGGAGGAGCGCTTTGTCAAGAATTGGCCATCGCTCAGGCATTTGTTTGATGATCCGGAACGATTTTATCGGATGTGGCGGTATTACCTCCTTTTTGCCGCGGGATTGTTCCGGTCCAGGGGATTCCAGGTGTGGCAACTTGTTCTTAGCAAGGGTGGCGTGCCTGGAGGGTATGATTCCGTGCGTTAATTGCTATGGAAGCCTTTACATAAATGCAAAATGTTCCAGTAAATGCCTTTTTGTATTGAATTTTTTTATCTTCATCTGATTGATTTCTGTATCCTTTTTTTTTGACGCTTAATAAAAAGAACCGGGGAACAGTTATAGATTTTTATTGCATAGAACTTATTAAAGAATTCCCGCATTTTTAGTTGAACTTTCCTTCTCTTACCATTGCCTCACTTCAAAAAAATGAGTTTAAAAATGTTTAAACTAGACGGAAAGAGAGCATTGTTTTTTTTGCTTGCACGGGATCAAAACGGTGCCGATTCATATGATTCGGCCTGACACAATTTGTATATTTCCGTGGAAATCCGGAGGATTTGATTGATTGAAACGTTCCAGGATTCGTAATATGTATGCTGTAACGCACGTTTATTTAAATGGCTCAATGGAAAACGGCGTTACAAATAATAGTTACGTGCAGTAATTAAACAGTTATCAATTCTTGCATACAGCAATAAATGATAAGGAAGATTACACAAAATTTGTCATACACTACAACAATCACAATGCAATATGTACAACAATACAAACACAAAGTATTTATTACATTCAACACCATCAACACTAATTCCAATAATAATTGAAGGTATCAAATAATAGCTTATTATAATTTAAACCCTCCAGAAACCCTGCGCAGGGATAAATGTCTCGTAAATGGTGAATAATAAGTAGTCAAAGTCCAGCTGTCATTAGTCGGTTAAAGAAAATCGTTAAGGTCTCGAAATTCTGGTATTCCAGAATTTCTGCTCCTTAAAAGTGCAATCGTCTTCACTAGTCTCACACTAGTCAAAGAGTCCCCGATTCTGTCCGTCATCATGCTATTTATACTTGTTTTAATAAAGCATTTTATTGGTGGACAGTGGACTTGCCAACCATTTGGTATAAAAATAGTAACAATACTAATAAACTATACATATGGTAATTCAACACAACACAAATCATATACTTAATAAAACCATGGCAATCTAAATAAGTAAAGCCAAGCTTTACAATACATATACATATATTTCGTAACACGCTATAAATTCATGTATGTAATTACATATGTCAAATTGTGACTCGAATGTCGATGATATGTAAAACAATTAGTCCATATTATAGTCAGGTTGGCTCTATTGAGAGCTGGGTTCTCATTTTTATTATTTATTTTAATTTTTGGCCCTCCGTACAGATCCAATACGGCGAGCCGGCACCTAATTGACCCAATCCAACATTTTTCTAAATAATAAAAGCATGATTTTTGTACTTATTCTATGGTGTATACGTGTGTAGTAACGAGTTACGAAAATAATTCAAAGACTATATACATACATATTTAGATTTTTTTTTGAAAGCTTCAAGCCATCTGTTAATTAAGGGGCTAACGGCAAACAGAATAATGGGGCTAACGCTGTACTTTAATCTTTGTGTGACTTTCCTTTCATTCTCCTTCCGTTACACGTTACCATCTCCGCATGCACCGTGACTTGCTATAGGAGTTGATGCAAATGATCTCAACCCTTCTTGTGTGTAGATACGTGGCCCGAGGGTAAATAACACGTTTAATAGGATAGCATGACAGCAGGCCATTTGACTAAATGACCCATCGTGTCTCTTGCACCTTTCTAGACGGATGGGAGTGAATTATCTTATACCTAATATTCATTTAATGCAATTGAAATTCATCTGAAGATAATTTCCTTGTATAATTTTTTAAAGTACATTATTATTATTCTTTCTATTATAGGGAATGAGTCATGTTCACATCAACAAACACATGTCCTGTCCATCGAAATTTCACAATGTACCGCGTAGGTAGACGCTAACTAGACAAATAACGTTATGTACGAGTAATGAGGAACAAATAATATGTATGAAATGAGTGACCTGGATGTTGCTGGACGGAGGGAAACGTGGCACTGATTAAATGAAGCCCTTGTTGTGCCGTCTACGACGGCTTTTAAAACACAAATCTTTAGATTTTTCAGACAAAGTGGAATCCAAAATAATCTAAATCAAAATGGAATACAGCGTAAATTAAGGATTACATGTCGACAGGTATTATTGAGTGCCTCTTGCACCCACTGAGATTGTATTGTTGCGACACTGAATTTACAGGGAACGGTGATGCTTCTACATCGATAAATAATATGTACCATTAATGGTCGTGTGCTATAGTTAAAATAAAACAAAAAAAGGCTATTATTTTCTATCACGATTTAGGACATTTGAAGATATGGCAGTTCTATTCTCCGCAAAAATTTAGCAAGCTTTTTTAAAATGTTCTGTCATCATTTTCTAAATAATGCCACAATGCTGTCTTGCCACAAAATTCAAGTACTGCCATAAAATTTTAGGAACTGCACACAGTCTTTTAGAATTATTTTTTATTGGATCATAAATGGAATGAGTTCACACGATTCGATATGCAATTCGTATGCCGCTATTTGGGCGACGAAAAACTGGAGGATTGGTGGAAACGTTCCCGGGAATCATAATATGGCCGTATTTTATACCATAGGCTAACCTCAGAATATACATATAAACATGACCATAGTTACAAAACGGATTAAGTTCATGTGGCAGGAGAGAGGGAAAAACATTTTCTTCATAATGTGTTCTAATGGCGATTTTTAAAAAAATTTCTCTTCAACCTCTCAAAAAGGCATCGAAGAAGGTTCCTGTGGATTACATTCGTTTTAGGAAAAAATCAATAATTTGTGACAATTAAAACAAACGAAATGAAACATGGATAGAAGAGCTTATTACCGTCTGAACACGAATTCAGGGGTTCTCATTTTATTTGTGGCCCTATGTTTATCTCGAAAACGTGGGGTTGCCCCAACTCTTAAGAAATACATTATTTTTGCAGAATGTTTCCTCGCGTCATGACTATAACCACAATAAAGAAATTTTCGACGATTTTTTTTTTAAGATTCACACCTTTAAAAACGGGAATACTCCACGTGGAATTCCGTTAAATATGTATAAAGTTGAATTTTCACTTCCAAATGACTTACCGTTCTTTCTTATTTACATACTCACCACGTGCCAAGCCTGACTATAGGAGGAAATGACGCAAATGATCCCAAGCCTTAGTGTTGTGTATGCGCCGAAAGGTAATTAAAACATTTAATTATTACAAAGTGACTGGTCGTGTGACCTCATTGCCAGTCGTGTCTCTTGTACCGCCCAAGAACAATTAATTTGTATTACTGTTCATTTGATTCCCTCACAATTAATTTCATTCTTATTTCTTGTATTTTTCCAATTAATTCCTTTTCATTTAAGATTCTTTTCTGAATTGTGACCCCATCCGAAAACACATCTTGTCATTTTTATCAAAATTGATTTTCATTTTGCACCTCATATCGCTCTCATCGTATTTAGCAGTTTCCAACAAGTAACATGAGAGGAGTTGATTACCTCGACGTGGAAAGGCAGGGTTGTATCCAACGATGGTATAAAACAGCGTTGGGTTGTGTCTTTAGTAATTTTTCCTGACCCGGAGATTTTTTCTCCCTCTTTACGTTTAAACAACTCCTACTTTTTGGGCAAAAATAGAATACGTAATTACAAATATGCTACCCGATTATCATTTTTTACCCATTCCCTCACAATTCCTGTTTTGTCCTATGTTTACCATTATAATACATATGATGAAGACAAGTCCCACAACAAGCATTCCTTCGTTTGCGTTCGTCTGAACTGGTATTAAGACTCCGGCCACAAGACCTGGCCCTTTCAATGACTCTGGATAGATTGGTTGAGTCATGAATTTTTCATGGACAACCCGGTCCACCAACGAATTTTTGGAAATTCGGCTTCGTGAATGTAAGCATTTGTTCACGCAGGGTAGAAACGTAGAAAGACCGACCCACTATCTCGCAGCTTTGCTTTATACCTTATTTTAAAATTAGCTTTCCTCACCTCATTTGTTTAAACGCAATTTTGTTCAGTATTCATTTTTCTTATTGGTGTTCACATAATACATCAGGATAATTATAGTTTTTTTTATTGTAGTCCTTATTGTAATTGCAGTTTATTACGCCTTGTTATCAGACCGTTTGGTTTCTGTATGAATTATTTTAAGTATTGATATTTTTTTGCACTATGACCTTGCACCCTTACACTGTGGCTCAATTATTTCTCAACAGCGTTGTTAAATTTTGATTTGCTTTGTTTTACTTGGAGTCTTCGTCACCGCCAAATTGTTCGTGCTCAGTAACAAACGGCGTATAGGCATATACATATAGGCACGTAAATATTAAGCAAGCAATTAAAAGCTACAAGGCGTGCACTATCCATATGTGCAAACTTCTGTTTCAATCAACTAAATTTCTGCTATTAAACAAAAATTGTGGCTAAATGTAGATTTCATGGCAATAGAGGAGAGCTTTTCACAGGATGTCAATTATAGTTGGGGGTCCAGTATACACAGGAATTCCCTAATTTGGTGGACAGGCGGACAAGCCAGGCACTAATTTGGCGGACAGGCAGACAACATACTAATTTGGCGGACAGGCGGGCAAGGCGGACATATACTATTTTAGCAGACAGGCGGACGAGGCGGACATTAATTTGGATGACATTGCGGACAAAATACTAAGGCGGACAGGAATTTGGCGAACATTCGTATAAGTGGGACACTATTTTCTCGGACAGTCGGACCAACTAACCATTAATTTCGGGAACAGTCGGACGAATTGGACACTATTTTGGCGGACACCAATTTGGTAGAAAAAGCAGAAACTAAATGTCCGCGTTGTACAAACTTCACGTCAAATTAATGTCCGCCTCGTCCTCCTGTCGGCTAAATTAATGTCCGGCTGTCCGACAAATTATTATGTTGTCCGCCTCGTCCTCCAAATGAATGTCCGCCATTGAATGTTGTCCGCCTGGTCCGCCAAATTAGTGATAAAAGTTGGTCCGCGTCGTCCGCCAAAATAATAAAAAAAAATTTGGGCTAGGCAGCAGCAAGGTGGGAACGTTCAGCCGATTTCTACAACGTATTTCTGTAGCGTATCTGTATTTTTCAGAATTTTTGTTAGTCAGTTTTGCTTTCAAGGAATTTTGCTTGTAGTTAGCTTTACCATTAGTTTCACGTGCATTTAGCCACTTTTGGTTCTTAAACGACGGTATATACATATTTAACTTTCGCCAGGTGTTTTGTTTCTGATTCTCTGTACAGTTAGCAAATGTTGCGCATATTTAATGATTCTGAAATGATGATTGTTCAATTAAATCATTCTTACACATCCACATACATACACGTGTACATCGTCTTTTTTAGAACGAGAAAAGCGGTAAATACAGAAAATTGTGTCCGTATGCACTTTGCTCATGGCATTCTGGTACAACTATGTTATCTAAAACATAAAGCATTGTTAGCTCGTAGAAAAAAGCTGGAACTGCCTACTTTCAATACGTTGTATCGATGTATTTTAGATGTAGTATTTGTTGAAGGCAGAACAAAGAATCACTGCTTACTTTGGGCTCCAAATTGCGGAAAGACGAACGTACTGTATAACTAAGGAAAATCTGTACATTTAAAAACGATTCGAAATATTTTGGCTTGCATATACATAAAGGAACCATGCTGACACTGGTAGATTTAAGCCTTAATCTCCACGCTTTCGCCCTGCTGTACAAGTATCACCTGATTCCATTTCGATTTGAATTGATCCCAGCGAAAGGACGAGTTTCTCGACCTCCTGAAGACAAGCGTTGCACGTTCAAAATAGTTTCCGGGTTCACTCTGCTCATGATGTTGTGGAAGATGGGACGAGGGCTGGAGATTTTGTTGTTTGACAAAAATTCCATCCACATCGGAATGTGGGGCTTGCATGTCGTGTATTGCTCCGCCGCCGCCGCCGTGATCCACATGCTGTTTGGCCCCTGGCGACTCCAGGAGGAGATATGCTACCTCCTTACAGAATGTCACAATGTGCTTCCAACTAGACGATCAACGCCAGTTAATATCTACTCACTCCGCTGGATTCAACAATTCACAATGAGGGAGCTGATTGTAATCACACTTCCGTTGGCAACGTTCAGTGTGGTCTTCAGCTATTTGGTCGTATTTCTATTAAACAAATCCTCCCAGATTTTTTTGTATTCAATTCTATCCGAATGTCTCCAAAATTATTTCACTCTCTCCGTATTCTGTGTTCTGGAATATCTTCATGCGGCTGAAATAATGGCGATAGTATGTGTCGCGTCTTACTTTGTTAGAAGCGTCATTACTCATTTGGCATTTGACACGCAGTTAGAGTACTTAGAAAAGTCTCATTGGCGGTAATGTTTTTTGCGAATTCAGAATAGACTGCGTAGATACGTGTTTTATCAGTACATTTATTATATTTAACTGTATAACGGCGGAGTAAGAAATTTGTAACAAATATTTGCTTATTAACTGAACAGGGTTCGGGCGGCCTGCAAGCATTTTAAGACATCTTCGGAAGCGAGCACTACTCACTATATTATTTAATTTTATCCATTCTGGAATTAACTACAGCTGCAAATTTTTAATCATCATCATCTCTACCGTTGGAATTTTTATCGGCCTCCGCTACTACGATGAATATCCGGTGCTGTCCTCCTTCCTCGGTTTTGTAGGCGTGTATGCTACACTGTTGTACCCATTCTACTACGGAGATGCGTATCTCCTACTTCGAATCGGAGAGGCTGTCAAAAGGAATCTAGTTTGCAAAGTCTCGGCTCGCGAACGGCTATATTATAAAAAGTCAGTGGCTTCTTTAAGAATTTTCGGAGTAGAAGCAGCAAGTTTTGCCGTGTTTGATGAAGGGTCTACTCCTGAATTTGTAAACTATATCATTACAAAATTAGCGGAGCTTTTGGTAACGTTTTAGTAATTTAATGTTTACATAAATTGCGTGAATAAATTGTCTATTTGTATGTGAATCTAAATAAAGAAACACTCAACACCGCACTGCCTGCAGTGTCCTGCTTCAATATGAAATATTACACCTACTCACAAGAAATCTACTCGCATGAAGTGCTAGCTTAAATCGCCCCTCTCCACTCAGCCTCTTCTACACGCGTACAAATAAAAGACTGCTAAATGAGAGGATAAATAAAAACAACGTTGGCCTACTCACTGGCAGAGCTCTATCCCTATTGCAAAAATGAAAGTGAAACTTCTACTACGAACTTGAACACACGCGCTTTTGAATTAATAAAACAACACTTTTATTAATGAATTACGAGGCTTTCCCTCTAAAGCCGAATTGAACGAATTACAACTGATAACAATTACTGATTAGAACTGTTAACGACTGATAAAACAACTGTTACTGCTACAAAGCAGTTCTCTCATATTTATACCAAATTATGGAACGTTTTGTTCCTCGTGACAAAACTTCCAGAGATTTGTCTAGAAGCTTTACAACAATTTCTAGGATTTTCCAGCATAGAAAAAGTGAAGGACTTTTTCTTTACAATACACACAAAGACCATGACATTGACAATGCTCATGAACTTCCTGAAAGAATAATGCTGAGACAGCATAACATTCACTGCAACGTTCAACATGATGAACGATGACATAAACACATAATCATCACATTCATAAATGTACACTTGCATACATTGAAAAGAAGGAGCATGACACACATTCACACTCATATATTTCCACATAAATAATATACATAAATAATATATATTTTGGGACAATTTGTAGATGACCATTTTTGACAAGTCTAAAATTTTGATTCTTTCTTAAGAAACAGAGCCTAATGCGTTGAAATGTGTCTATGGCCAAATTTAATGCCGAGTTTTGTATTTGTACATTTCACGCATTAAGGCCGCAAGGAGACGATCGAATTATACACTTCACTTTATATCTATCAAATTGTCAAAGTTTAATTGAACGACCAAGAGCAGCAATACAGATTAATTGATTTGGAATTTCGTGTTGTCACATTGGCTCTGTTTGTTTATTTAATTGGAGTCTTTGTTTCCGCTTACATTTTCGTGCAACAAATTGTGGAGGCATATACAAATTTTCCCGAAGCAATCAAAAGCTGTACTTGTAATTACAAACATGCTCACCTTACTCACCTATTATCATTTTAACCCATTCCCTCACAATCATATTAAAATTTTAATGTTAGTTCTGATTTTTAAATTAGTATCTTCGTAGGCACTTCATTGCATAACACTGAGAGGAAATGTCAAAGTCTAATTGTAAATGGATGGAGAAAGACGGAAAAATAATTGGAGACTTGTACATAAAAAAGCTCTTGTATATACATTATATTCTTTTTTTTTTGCAATGATAATTATTTATAAAATTTTAAATAAGTATTTTTTGACGTAAGACAGTAACACTGACTCCGTACAGGCAAACGGTGCTTTCTACATAAATTAAGGGCTAACACAATTTTTGGCAAGTCTCAGATTTTGATTCTGTCTTTAAATATATATCTTAATGCGTTGAAGTGTTTCTATGGTCAAATTTTGTGCTTGTGATCAAGTTCTGTATTTGCAAATTGTACGCATCAAGGCCGCAAGGTGACGATCGAATAATACACTTCACTTTAGATATGGGAAATTGGCAAAGTTTAATTGACCTATCAAGAACAGGAAAACAAATTAATTGATTTGGCATTTCGTGTTATAGCTGTTTGTTTATTTAATTGGAATGTTTGTCTCCGCTTAAATGATCTTGCTCAGGAACAAATTGCGTAGGCCTATAAAAATATTCCCGAAGCAATCAAAAGCTATAGAAGACGTGTAATATACATACATACCTATGTATAGCTAATAGCTATATGTACATATATGTATCTCTTTTCCATTCTTGTGCAAACTTTCGCATTTCATTGTGAAACGATTACTTTCTCTCCCGTTTACTTTCTTTGTTGCTTTCTCTCCTGCTTTCCCGTTTCCTTGTCGTTTCCCTTTTCTTATTCCTTTCTGGTAATTAATCCTTTTTTCTGTTTTTTTCTGGCTGGTTTTTCCAGGGCTTAAACCACGGGGGGGGGGGGCCGGGGGGGCTGAGCCCCACCACTTTTTTTAAGAGACCCCCTCCTTTTTTGGGCAAAATTTAGTTAATGAAACAATGGGCCCATTTAATTACATTATACTTTATTTAATTATTGCAAAAATTATTACGAAATGATCAGCGCCCCCCCCCCACTTTTCTATTTATGGTTTAAACCCTGGGTTTTTCCTTCCTCCTATTTTTTATTGTTTTTATTTTGTCCCATAAATACCTCTCGCCTTCCCCACTTATTTTTTTTATCTGTCGTTTTTTCATTCCGTAATGCCCCCGTTAAAGCTTTAATGTTTCCTTGGTCTCTCCATACCTGCTAATTTCCAGTATCCAGTACACTCAGATAGGAGCATCTTTCCCATTTTATTGTTGATTCGTTCGTTTAAATGTTTCACTACCTTCTCTACAATTCTTTTTAAAAGCACTCATTGAGGTCCCTCTCAAGATCTTTAGCCTCCCAGAATTGTTGTCCTATACCCTGTCCTTATTGTGTTCCTCCTCCTGTTTGCACACCGACATATACTAGTACATACATGTTTCCGCTTACAACCGGTTTCCTCTCTCCCTGGGTGTTTGTTTTACACCCGTAATCCATAAATACACAGAAAGTATGCCTAATATGTATACACATATTCTCTTTAATGACAAACATTGGAAGAGCTTTCTCTCTCAACCCTCTCATGTAAGCCCCAAGGACGTTTGCTCTGAACGTACGGCGGCGGGCCGTGACCGTGCCGAACTTTTATTACAAATCATGTCTCACTCGTTCCCGTTCCACATCACGGTGTTTACATGTGTGTAATGCCCACTTCGGGGAGAAGATTCGGGAGGGAGCAATAAAATACGAGGAGGAGATGCATCCTTTCGTTGCCAACAAAGGCCTCTTAACGCCTCGCATTTCTCCCGGACCCCTCCGTTTTTCGGAGAAAGGAATAGAGAAGGAAGAGCAAAGTCAATAAAAGGCTTTCAAAATAAAAGCTTGTATTGGTCACGCTCCTCATACGTTGGTCATCAGAAAAATGTAATACTTTGTCACTAAAGTAAAGTACTTTTTTTAATCCTATTTTTCTTACTTTCAAAATATATATTTCAGTCGAGTTTTGCTCGGTAACCCCAATGCACTCGTCTCTCTTTTAAAGGATTGAATTTGTAGCCCGGTTTTTGAATCTCGAGACATTGAAAAGGGGACTAATAATAAATTCTTCCGTGGAGAGAGTCGCATTCAAAGGAAACCTTCTGTCTCCGCTCTCATGGGATTTAAAATGAGGAATTTAAGGGGTTTAAAATCCCTTTTTAATATTTTGCCACCCCACAAGGCCACCCCCGGGTCTTCGAAGCTCTATAACCATTTATCATGGGATTTGACTCACAATTCCCATTTAATTCCTATAAATATATTGCATCAAAGAAAAAGAATCCCACGGAACTTTCTCCTGTGCTCACGCCTCCCGTCCATCCATTTAGTACGTGGGTTTTTTGTCTCTTCCCTTACAATAACAATAAAAATATTAGATGCAGACGCAGAATGGACTCACAATAGTACACTTTTTCCAGTCATCATACAATTGCCACATCCCCCAACGTCGCATAAACCCGGTATTATTGCACATTGTGTGTGCTATAAATAGTGTGGCACTCCAAATAATGCAAGTGAAAAAGAATGGACAGAGCCAAAGAGGGAAATGGGAAAGAGAAATTTTTTGGATGCTGAGGCATACATTATAAAAGTGTCATCTTAATGCCCTACAAACTAATAATAATGGGCTGCTGCGGGTGATTTTTCCGGATGTGGGAAAAATTCTTGTGAAAATATGACTTAATTTCTTTATACCAATGTGCATGAACTTCGGAATGAAAGAACGGAGATAAATCCGGCTAAACAGGAATCACACCAAACAAATGGCATTTGAAATTTGAATTGCAATCTATAGACCCTCGCACCACCTCAATGCATGGGGCAATATAACAAATTGAGGAAGTAACGTTTTAGCCCACGTGCATAAGACAGCATAGGCAATGCATTCATGAGACATATCCAAGGCCAATGTCGAAAATGGAAGTGAAAGTCATCTCAAGAGAATTATTTCCGAGTATATGCCTGTAGTCAAGGGCAAATTGGCCTCAGCCCCTTCCTATTCATATTTATGTTTGTATTTATCCATTCGTCTCTATTTTTAAAAGGGAAACTTTCACTTTCCCTTCCCACACCCTCACACTTCCAGCAATCAAATGACCCAAGCAAACTGGGTATAAAAGCTGGATCCTTCGTTACTGGAACAGCATCTGATTTTTTACTCCAGCTCTGACTGTGTCTTTTTTTTATAGTGCTCTCCAGACGCTCCACTTTCCTCACTACAATGAAGGTATTTTATTTATTACATATATGTATTGTAATTTTTATTGTAATTTTTATTGTAATTTTTATTGTAATTTTTATTGTAATTTTTATTGTGTCTTGCTTTTTGTGAGAGCAAATTTTGCGTGAGCAGGATGACATTCTTAGATTTTTTAATGGTTCAAAATTTTATTTCCTCTCCAGGTTCTTGCCATTGTGTTGGCCCTCGCAGCGGTGGGTTCTTGCAGCTCCATCGTGAGGTCAAATAGATTGCCTCTCTTGCGCTCTCCGTCTGCCTACCAGCAACAGGAGGAGCGAGTCCAGAATCACGCAGATCGACTCCAGCAACAAGGAGTACGAGAAGAAGCTGGAGAAATTGATGAAGTCGAAGATGTACGTCCAGGACGTGTAGAAGAACACGTGGTCTTGAGAGGACCCTCAGTTTCAGTCAGCCGGGGTCAACAAGCTCTCCAGGACCAGCTCCGTAAGGCTCAGCTGGAGGAGGAGGAAGAGGAACGAATTGCCCAAGAACAGGCCCAAAGTGCCAAGTACAATTTCGCCTCCGCCGTCGATGATGGCATCATGGACCATTCTCATGTCCGACAAGAGTCTCGGGATGGAAATAAGGTATAAATTTATAAATCCCGCAAAAAGTTATTTTAAATCTCCAAAAATTCTGACCAAGGAACATTTTCAATGGAAATTGAGGTCATAAATTTTCTACCGATTTAAAAATGGCTGATTTCATCTTTTACAGGTGACCGGATCCTACAGCTACAGCGATGGTTTCGTGAAGCGCACGGTCAACTACGAAGCTGATGAGAATGGCTATCGCGTTGTCTCGTAAGTCAATTAAAATAAAATCTATATGCGAAATTAATTATTTCAATGCATACATATAAACCTTTTTTGAATAGTTGCATGAGCTTTTGTGGAAATGGCCAGGGATAGCCAAAATGAAATGAAAGAATGAAAAGAATGAAATTTGAAATGCGTACTTAAAATGCATTTTTGTATTTTATAATTATATTTTCAAATCCAGGTATTTTCTACATGTATTTTGTAATTTTTTTACAAAACCGGGATTTTATACCGGGATTTTTTGGAAGTATTTTCCTGTAATTTGTAACTTAAAAGTGCACCAAGGCAAAATACAACTTGTAATTTTTTGATTTCGCTGTAAAATGAACGCATATAATACGTATTTTAAATACATACAACTATTCGTATTTTGCATTTAAAATACGCATTTTAAATACATACAACTATTCGTATTTTGTATTTAAAATACGCATTTTAAATACATACAACTATTCGTATTTTGTATTTAAAATACGCATTTTAAATACAACTATTTGTATTTTGTATTTAAAATACGCATTTTAAATACAACTATTTGTATTTTGTATTTAATTAAAATACGCATTATAAATACAACTATTTGTATTTTGTATTTAAAATACGCATTTTAAATACAACTATTTGTATTTTGTATTTAAAATACGCATTTTAAATACAAC
>JAQGBT010002144.1:0-25967 GCA_034698585.1 Disparrhopalites patrizii
TTCATAACTTGCACACTTGCATTCATTACAAAATAAAAAGGAGCATGACACACATGCACGCTCATATATTTCCACAATCTCAAACCAAGCGTCCCAGTAGCTCTCCTCCAGCAGATTGTCCCGTACCAACAAATTCTGGTATTGACCCCATTTTTTCCTCAGCATTTCAAAAACTCTCCTAAAAGCACGGAACCGGCGGTTGAAGCCACTGGCTTCAGGAAAAACTTTGTTGACATGGGAAATGGCCAATCCTAGAGCCGCAAATTTACCCGGGACACTTTTGATTTCGTGGAAATGCCCTTGTAAAACCTCAGCCTCCGCCCGACTCAGCTCTATTTTATCCTTGGCGAGCAATCGCCACACGCAGTTAATTAGAGGATAGCAGAATTCTTCATTTCCAGTCCGTGGATTTGCACGGATGTCTTGTGCAAGCTTGGAAATTTCTTGGTGAAAAATATTCTCCATGGCTCCGGAGGAATTCCGGTACAATTGGAGGAGATACTTCAAGAAAAATCGACGTTGATCTTTCACTCCTTGGCCGTCCGTGAAGAGAATGCCTTTTAAAAATAGGATTATTTTATTAAAGTAAAAATAGCTCTACTTTTCACCAAAATTGAATTCATTAAAATTAATTATTATTGTAATTATTGTAATAAAGGGTGTAACGTTGGCTTGAGCATTATTTCGATAAATCGTGAGAGATACCTTTGCCTTTACAAGCAGCCTCAACTTGGCGTGGTCTACCACCCGCTTCTGACATGGCAAAAACGTCCTTAATGACCTTCATGTCATTCAGGACCACGACTCTGGCAAAAGTTTCCATTTATTTTTGTTGAACGTATTAATGACTAATGATGTAATAAATACAAAAAAAATATTTTCATCACTATCTCTCTTACCTCAAATCACCGATTCGCAAAGAGAAAATATTTCCATATATTTTACTCCATTGGGAAAATAGCTTGCAAGGGACGTCGGTCAGGTATGGCAGATGACCCAGCACTGGCAGAGCTAGCAAAGGACCTGATAATCACGTAAAAAATTTGAAAATTTGTGTTCGATTCGTTTCAAAACCTGAGTCGTTTCAAAATGTCCAAATCGATCCGATTATAGTGCAAACGATTCAATTGGATTTGATTTGATGCAAGGTTATGGATTGAACCGGATCATGAATCAAGGGACCCAAAAAGCAAATTTTATTGCGATATATTTTTTCACTTTCAGCCAATTTTAAACATTTAATATAAGACCAATTGTTTTCCGGTTCAAATAATTGCAAGTAGCATTGCTATTATTTAATATCCATTGCTGGTTGGCATTTCCTGTATTTTAATGGATATTGCCCTGCTTTGAAAGAATATTCGAATTTTCGCATTAATTAATGAATCGAATGAATTCGAATTTCGACTGTTATTATTCGAATTCACGTCTTGAATCGCATTATTCGATTCGAGTCACGTTTTGAATCGAATCTGCAAGTGTTCGGATTGAATCGACAATCGCAATTCGAATCCTTTCCATCCTTGTAAATATGTACTGAATGGTTGAGCAAACAAAATTAACCAATGAACGATGGATTAGCTGTACCAATAAATGATTGTAAAGTATACAAAATAGCAAGTATCTCTCTGGAAAAAGAGATGCAAAATGCATTCAAATGCCGCTTTTCTCTTTTGATTCTGAATGCCTACCAAATTACAGGAAATTAATTTTTGGTATGTGCATATTATGTTACTTTTAAATACCTGGAATGCCCGGTATGGCAGATCGGAGAAACGGAAAGATCCAGAACCAAATGAAGACGAACGCAGCCGAAGTTGCCAGAATTGAATTTAGCGTCATTTTTAACAAGTTTCGGAACAACACTTGAACCAAAAGATATCAAGATGACACCAAACTTCTTCTATGCATGTGTACAAATTACCCCAAAACATTCAGCCTATTTATCCTATTCATCCTGTTAGCGGACAGAAAGATGGGAACTAAACTTAAAACTAGTCCTACTAGTTGTTACACGTGTGGCATAGATATGATTTGCAATTGATCATAAAACTAGTTGAACATATAGAAATATTCGAATTACATAGTTGCTAATTGTTCATAAAAGATTAAATAATTACACCGTGTGCCGAAGTTATGAAAGCATAATGAAATGCTCCAATGTCCCTTCCGGCACGTGCGAGTGTAAAGCATTTCTCAATGACTTTGCTGTAACCAGTCACTGCAAGCCGGTTTTTTTTACCCAGTAGGTCTAGAGAAAAAATTATAAAATACGTCAATAATACTTCCTAATACATAATACTAATAAATTTTATTGATGTGGGAAGTTGGAATAGTGCATAGTTACGCAGAACTGGCCTCAAACACGGGTCGCAGCAGCTACATCGTAATTAAAATACATGTATTTGAACTTTGAACAACGTATTTAAAATACATTTTTGTATTTGTATTTTCAAATACAGATGTGTTCTCCATGTATTTTGTCATTTGTATTTGAATTTGTATTTGTATTTAAATACATTTTGTAATTTAAAAATGCACCCAGGGCAAAACAATATTTGTAATTTGTTGATTATGCTCTTAAATGAACATAAACGCATATTACAGTGGACTTTCTCTATAACAACTCTCCGTATAACAACTGTATTTTTCATCCCATCGTATATGTAGTGTACATATTAAATGTTCCATATGACAACCTTTCCTTATAACAACCATTTTTGTCCTTCCCTTCAGGGCTGTTATAGCGAAAGTCCACTGTAGTATACGTATTTGAAATACATTTATTTGTATTTTGTATTACAAATACACATTTTAAATGCAGTTGCTTGTATTTTGTAATTGAAACCAGTATTTAAATACATTCAAATACATACTTGCTACTGATGTATTTTGTAGTTTGTATTTTGTGTTCGGCGCAATATATAATTGTATATTTTGTAATTAAAGCCTCCGACTGTATTTTGTAACTTGTATGTGTTTAGTAATTACAATTCAAGTATTTTGGACACCTCTGACAGCAGCCCGCACGCTAATTTGGAAGTAATTAAATTGTAAATACTCGACGATGAACATTTCGAGCAGACCGAATTTTGTGTAATTGATGACGCAGTCCTGGCCTCGTCATTCAAAAATGGGCCAGCAGTCATATTAATTCCTATTCCATTGTAAAGGTTTATATTTGATCATGCACGTAGGCTTCGGTAAATAAATCAAATCATTAAACTTCTTTACTGACTCCACTGAAATCCATTCACAGGATTTCAAAATTTTACCGGCCATGAGATTATTGTCTCCCTGTTTTTGTAAACATTCTCTGATTTTTCAACAAAAATTCCTCCGAATAATTATCCGAATAGTAATAAAATCCGAATCGAATATTGTTCGAATTTAAGAATCGAATACAAACCGAATTCGGATCACAATGTCGCTTATTTTTGAAATCCAATTCGGGAGCATTATTCGATTCGAATAATTAATCCGAATCCAAATAGTAGCAAAAAAAGTAGAATTTTCAAATTCGAATCGAATACAAACCAAACCTTGCAAACATTCGATTCGTTCGGAGCTCTAGTATAATTACATTTAAATATACCTGGGATGCCCGGTACAGCAGAGTGGAGAAACCGTGAAAACATTGACCAAGTGAAGAATAGCAGAGGCAAACCGATAAGGATTGAATTTAGCGTCATTCTCAGTGAGTCCTGGAGAAGTCAGGTGCACAGCCTCACCAGAAATTGTGTTCACACCTTGAAAGGAATGGGCAGATTCAGTCTATTTATCCATTACCTTGGTCTCGAGTGCAGATTTAACAAATTCATTAAAACACACGCTGGCTGGCCTCATTAAATTGCCTTTTTCTAATGTCTCATGCTTCGGCAGTGGTTTTAGCCAGAAATGAGCAGGGAAAATACCCGTTCTAAATTTGGAAAAAGAAACTTGTATAATTTTTTCTTACTATTTCTCGTACATTTCTGGTTATATCAGATATTATAAGATAGTGATCATTCACATGATTACTCTCTTGTCATCCTTCACATCATCCCACATGCCCTATCATCCACATGGGATCCTCTTGAAAGTAACCGGTGAACCCATCGCCCGAAGTCCATATGACATGGAGCCTGGTCGTATGGCAGGGATTTCTTCAGTGGTGTATCTCTCAGAGATTAAGCCCCTCACTGGAAATTGTAATTACGTAAGTGGTAACGTGGACCTCCCATTGTGCTCACGCACTCTAAGGGACGAGTTGTCCAGTCATTACATAACAAATAGGGAATCTCTCAGAGTATGCCAAAAGGAACCTAACTATATTCACTCAAATACTATAATTAAGAGCTAATCAAATAATTATATGATGCGGATAGAAATTATGAAGGGTCGAGATAAAATATTGTGTCCATTTTGCACTTAAACGTGTTCTTTGCATTACTTAATCACTCATATAAGATCCAGTTATGGATTGCAAGTTATGGATTGCAAGTACAAGCAATCCAGTTTCTCCCAATTAGGCCCAATAAAAGAGCGCATGTTTGATGGTAATTTGTATATTTTTGCATTTAAGAGTCCGCGCAATGAAATTTATTTTAGAGCAGTTTAAAACACAGAAATTTAATTACAACATTACAAATAAATGGTTATACGGGTATACCTAGTTATATGTTTAACAACCATTGTAATTTGCAATCCTTCGAATATTTAGATCTGTATAGGAAAATAAGCGAACAGGAGAAGAAAGAATTAAGACGTCTTGACAGATTACAAAAAAAAATGTGTACGCCCATAACTTTGTTTTCAAAATGTCCCTCAATAAAATCAGCCGAGAAACACTCCGGACATGTTCCACTTAAGGGTGGCATCGATGCGATTTAATCCAAAATGTTTAGTTTGATTCGTTTCAAAGCCCGAATCGGATCGAATTCGATCCGATTCATTATGCAAATGGTTCGATTCTGTTCGATTCAAACCTCGGATGGAATCGAATCATGATTCAAACGAACCAAAATATACATAATTGCGACGCATTTTTTCAATTTTTCCAAATGTTAGGCACATAATGAAGTCTAATAATTTGCCACTTCAAACAAATGCAAGTATGTAACCTTGATATACTGTGAAGTCTCTCTATAAAAAGTTTCTTTATAGCAACATTTCCATATAACAATATTATTTTTTCCGCCTTTCGTATATGTAAAGTACTTATTTTATGTTCCACATAACAACATTTCCCAGTAACAATATTTTTTTCCTTCCCTTCAGTGTTGTTATAGGGAGTTTCCACTATACTATTTACCATTGATTTATATTTGCTGCAATATTTTGATGATTATTCCTCTGCTTCGGAAAAATGTCCAAACATTTTGTACTAAATAATGGATGGAATGAATCGAATTTCAGTTCCATTTTATGATCCGATTTACATCTTAAATCCAATTACTTGATTCGATTCACGGTGTCGAATCAAATCAAATTTTCAAGTATTTCAATTGAATCGAATCGAAACGACTCGAAAAATCCGATTCAGAATGGAATCGTGGCCAGGCCTAGTTCCACCCGAATTCATAAGCTGTGTAGGAGCAGGACATAACTGAAGACCTCCGTGATGATACGGATAGAAGTGGAGACTGTGAGTTTCCCAAAATCCGCCACGGTTGGTCCAAATGCCGTTAAGGCCCTCAGATGTTTCCCTTGGACCTGATACTCCATCAGGTGAGCCTCATTGTCCCTTATTCGGGAATTCCGCTGTAACTTGGCCCGATGATGAATGAGTCGCATGTCCTGGAGGATGCCCTGGCTCTTGACGGAGACCCTGGCCCCTTCCGAGTAGCCTCCCATGATCCCCAGAAGAGTGGGCAAGGCGCTGGCTGGGAAAAGGAGGTAGAGGAGGATCGGCAATTTCCCGTAGGCAGAGGTCGCCATGTACGTCGTGAAGACGGAGAAGACGAAGGAAAAGATGGTGATGGCCGGGAGGAAAACATACCGAAGGAATTGATCCGAAATTCGGTGGTACATCCAAGCACACAAATACGCCTGGCACCGCTCCATCTTCCACGAATGGATGAATTCCGGGTTGTCCGGGCTGGTTTTTCTATTCAAAGGGAAAATAAACAGGATTTAAGCTCGATTTTATTAACATGAATAGGATTTTTGGCAGATTTATCTAAGTTAGTGTATATTATGTACTTGTACCTATTACAAAGTTCGCAAAATATTGATAATATGTAGATATCATGCTGTAGAAAAACTGGTATTTTCTCTCGTATTTCCTGTTTATTTTTAATCTCCATGAAACTCAAGGTCATTAATCCGATTAGGTAAGTACCTTTTATGTAAGTATGTGGGATTATTTCCATAATCCCAATATGTACATGTTTTTTAATACAATCACTTAGAAAATTAATTAAACCTACAAATAACCTGTCATTCTCCATTCTAATCCAAGATTGTCCGAAATAATTTTCCTTTTGAAAAGTACTTCCACTTTTGATCTGCTTCTCAACCTCATTTTCAATGGCTAAATTGTAGCATAATTTAGCCCGTAATACTATTAACACATGCAAGAATTTCGAATATATTCAATTAATACTGGGAAATGATTTGATTTAAGGATGAAAATTTTGGAGAAATTTTTTAGGATATAATAATATTTAATTTCATTTAATACAGTTTAGTTTCAAAAAATTGTTACAGAGTATTAATTTTTTGACAATTAATACTATGTCCAGGATAATTAACCATGTGTAATTACAAAGGTGTACTTAAGGTTGTTTTGAATGTGTCCTGCGATAAACGCTTTCACATATATGTATAAGTATACTTAATCGTTAAGTGCCTTCCCAAAATGCTCATAGTGTCCTCAAAAATAACCGAAAAATCAATGCCCGGTATATCTAATATGGCATATTATGTAGGTGCCTGGGAATTTGCCCAGCATTTAGGGAACCTACTGGACGGCTAGTTGATATTATAATTACTGTTGTCAGTTAAATTATGTTTAATGGGCGACAAATGTTCCATAGTTTTCTGAAAAAAAAATCTATACTGTGAATGATTGAAATTTAAAAAAATGTTTCTGGACGAGCTTTCTTGAGCTCATAAAAGCAATTTTTTTTATTTTGTAAATTCTCCGATACGTGAAATCAAAAAATGTGCTTCGTGGCTAAAACATGAGCTTTCCCAAAAACAATAAAGATTATGAGCAATTTCTGCGATTAGTATAGCTAAATAATTTAAAGGATTATTAATTAATTCTGAGATAAATACTTAATTAATTTTTAAGGTTAATTAATTAATTCTGAGATAAATATTTAGGTAATTAATTTTAAGGATTATTAAATAATTCTGAGAATATGAGTCTGAAATCTGAGTTTGATTAGTAATTAATTCTCAGATTATTATATGTATTATTATTTTAATATTATAAAATTATATTCAGTTATAACTGAGTATAATTTTATAATATTAAAATAATAATAATTTATAGGTATACCTATAAAATTTTTAAAGATCTTTAATTAAATCTAAATCTGTGATTATAATGGCTAAATAATTTTATAGTAATCACGAAGAAGCTTTTAATTTCCTCGTGTTAATCCATAATAAAAATAATGGGGTGAGTTGAGTATCAGTTAAAGGTAGTAATACTTGCGTAATTTTTAAATGATAAATTCTCGGGAACAATATAAAACTATAGGATTAGCAAATATGTCTTGGTAATTAAATAATTAAATTAAAAACAATTTTAAACTTAAATTAAACATAAATTAAATTAATTAATTAATTGATTCAATTTAAATTTTAAAAATAATTAAAAAAATTTAAATGATTTTTAATTGAATTATTATTGACATGAGTGAACTCATTAATATATGTGTATTTACCTCATTTCGCCCAAATTATTGATGTCCACGAAGCTCCCCACCAGCCCGATGAACATCGTAGCTAGGCAAGTGAGGAGACTCAGGCACAAGAGGGCGCTCTCAACGGCCAGGGAGCAGCCCACGACGACCACCAAATTCATGTGCCTCACATGTTCCACCACCCATTTGAGTAAATACATTTCCCCGATCGGATTCAGAAGATGGAGTACGTCCAGGGCCCCAACAATTCCCACGAAGGTTGGCGGGATGTACAAAACGACCAAGATGATGATGGGATGGGCATGCCATTGCCATCGGCCCTTCCGGATCCAATTATTACCATCTTCCCCCTCCCCATTGGTCCAAGCCCCGCCGCCATTCCGCTGGTAGAACCTCACCAAATCCTCCGTTTGATTCAGCAACTCCACCGCCTCCGGATACTTCCAGTTCATGGTGACGGACATGTTGACGAAGAAGAAGTACAAGAGGACGTAGAGGATGTGGATTGAGGATTGGGTGTTCATCCCATGTCGGAGCCAGTACTTGAAGAAGGTCAAGATCTGGTTGAGGACACTGGACCAGCAGCCGGCCGTCACCAGGACGTACAGGGCCCATCGCCAGAGGCGGGTGAAACGCCGGAATTTCCAGGGCCGATTCGGATCCCTCTCGATGGGGATGCATTTGAGGGTGCTGGCGAATTGGAGGAGGCGGTGGGTGACTTGGAAGGCGATGAGGGAGAGCTTCTCCTCCGTCTCCGAAAGACCCGGGAGATGGACGTGGATTCGGGGACGATCAAGGAATTTGTGGGCATGGACCGTCGGCTTCCACCATTTTCGTCGTCCGTCCATACCGTGCCAAGGAGTGACTGGTGAAGCCTTTGGAACTCTTTTGTCAGGCCGGAGTCAATCCCAAACCTCCTGTAATGAGCTACTCCGAGAGAATACTATTCTAATTCAGTACGCATATTTTGTGAAGGTAAATACGTGGGCATTTATTTAATTTATACTTTGACACGTTAACGCAGACACGGGTTAATCCGAATCCATCGTAGAAACGGGTCAACGCAGTGTTGTACCGCCATAAGGTTTATTCAAATATAATCGACGGTGGTGCTTACATTAATACACGTGGACATTATTTATGCACGGCGAGGATTTCGTTGCATTGGATTTTTAGTTTACTTTTAATTACAGTACCTATCTTTTTTACGCAATTATAGCTATAGCTATAATTAATTATAATGTCTATAGACATTGACTCATGATGAGGAATATGTGTCTGGTGAAGGTGGCGAAGGACCTTTGGCCTGTTTTTGTTCTACACATATATTTGGACCGAATATGCTTTTTTTTGCATATGTACTACATACGCATAAGGCACAAGGATACAGGGGAGTCTCTCTATAACAAGTCTCTGTATAACAACATTTCTCTGTAACAACATTATTTTTCCAGCCCCTCGTACATTTAATGTGCGTATTTAATTCTATGTAACAACATTTCCGTATCACAATATTTTGTGCCCGTTCCTTCAGAGTTGTTATATAGAGACTCCACTGTATACTGATCCAAGAAATCACGTTGGCGGAATCTCATCTGTTTGTTTTTCTACCCATTTGTTCAAATAATTGCGTGTTAATAATTAATTGTAAACAGTAATTTAATAATGTATATTAACTTGGGTCAAATATTAACCCTGGAAATGTTCATAGTAAATACGTAATGTATCCTAGGGATGGCAACAATTCGATTCTGAATCGCGATTTTCGGTTCAGCTCAAATACTCTGAAATTTGATTCGAAATACAGAAGGAATTGAATCGAATAATTCAATTCAAAGCATGAATTTATTGAATAAAAAATGGAAAGATTCAGTCGATCCATTAATTATTATGGTACTTTTGAATATTCTTCCAAAGCGATGGCCATTACCGTCAATACATTAGAAGGAATTTGAACCAACTTTTGGAATTGTATCAAGCTTTCTTTCATTTGTTGCAAGCGACAAACGCTCAATCTTCCTTTCACTACTTTAGATTGGCTATGAAATGAAAATTTCAGCAAATATCTTATTGAACCTACGTTTGGAATCGATCTATTCATGTGATCTTGATTCGATTCAACACGTAAACCGTATTAAATTACGAAAACCGTATTAATTAAACCATTGTCTTCATGAATTGAATCGAATTGAGTAATATTTCGATTTAATTCCGGCTGTGAAATGAATCGAATTGCATAATATTTCGATTTAATTCCGGCTTTGAAATGAACAGAATTGCATAATATTTCGATTCAATTCCGGCTTTGAAATGAATCGAAATTGATGTGGTGTACAGTACACAATCAGCTGGTCAAGTTTGAAATGAGGTACAATGTTTATTTTTTGGTTCATTAAATGATTATTACATACTTTTGATACTGGTTAATATGAATTTCCATTTTCCCTTTTGGAAAAATGTGTGAGTGTTAATGAGAAGGAAAAAATGTTAATGTGTATTTTTTTTTTGTCCCCACACGCCTTCATGCTTTCATATGTCCATTTACAAATTCTACACGGCATTGCTGCAGATTTACTATGCTGCCGCTTTACGATCATTGAGTTCCAAAAGCTCACTTTTAGAGATGCTAAATAGAGGCTTGTAGTCATTGAAATTGTACACGGTCGTTCCGTAAGTAATGACGGTTCCATAGACGATGAAGCAGGTGCAAATCGTGAGGAAGATCCCGGGAATCGCCATGTCCGACACCTTCATGTGCCCGGCATTGAAGACCAATGCATTGGGCGGGGTAGAGACTGTAACAGATTGCACGTTCACACAAAATATTACAAAATATTAAAAATGATATGCAAAATGTACGATTTTTGTCGTGGAATTGCATATTCTGTAGGACTTTTAAATGTTACCCGGCATCATGAAACCCAGTGAGGCAATGATCGTCGCGGGGAAGGTCAAATACAGGGGATGGATCCTCATTTCCCGAGACTGACCAAGAAATGCAAAAGTATGACATAAATGTATACATATAAATCTATGTATGTATATATGTACATAAAATATACATTAATGGATGTTTGTTGGAAATTGAATAAGTATCGAGCTGAAAATGCTTAAAAAACGTGAGAACTAAACCAGAAGAAATAATGTGTTGAGCATGATGGAGCCCGAGGCGGTGTTCGAGACAAATTGAGTGAGGACTGCCGAGAGCAGAATCACAATGAGCAATAAAATGTTGGGCGGCAGAGATGTGAGCGGACTCAAAAAGGAATTCTTAATCACCTCATTCATCCCTGAATTTCTTGCAATTGTGGAGAAAGCAAAACTGCCTCCTGAAAACAAGATAATATACAGTCGACTCTCGCTATAAAAACACCCTATAAAGTATCAAATTTCGCTTGTTATAGCGATAAACTGTTGTAGAAAACAGATATATCTGTGTTTACAAATGGAGAAAGTATTTGAGTGGAGCATTTTTTACTGCTGTTATAACGAGAGTACTGTTATACAGGGGACTGTTATAGAGAGAGTCGACTGTATATATATATTATGTACATATTTATATACATAGATGATAGATATATGTAAAGATGGAGACATAACTATATGTAAATCCTGGATGAAAGCAACTAAAAATTAATTTGCCCAAATTCATTCTGAAGGAAATCCTTTTACGTGCCGCCTTAAATCTTTGCCCAATGGAACTCTGCTTTTTCTCATTGCGACAAACCCTGAGCAATTATAATTATTATTAACATATAAGCATTTCAGTACAACTGTACAACTACAATCATAATACATACGTATAATTAAATTACTGTATTGTTGTGTTTGTATCTTTATATGTATGTATGTATATACAATTACAATTTACGAATTTACGATATAAGAATATACAGCAAGGTATGACATCCGAATCGGTGTTTGAATTCAAATCGGAAATATATTCATATTTTTCAGTATTTCGGAATTAGTATCCATATTTTTGTCAGAAAAATATTTTAATTGCAATTTATCATTGCATATTCGAAATTCAAATTCGTATTCAAACGACATTTGGATTCCGGGACTTTATTGATATATTTTAGAT
This sequence comes from Disparrhopalites patrizii, assembly GCA_034698585.1. Classification (NCBI taxonomy): domain Eukaryota; kingdom Metazoa; phylum Arthropoda; class Collembola; order Symphypleona; family Sminthuridae; genus Disparrhopalites; species Disparrhopalites patrizii. Next base: position 11,947 of record JAQGBT010002144.1, read on the forward strand.
ATCCGATTTGTATTCACAATTAGGAAAAACACGTATTTTAATTCGAATTTTAATTCATATTTTTTCGGCTGTCATTCCTTGCCCATAAATAATATATACATTTTTATTTCGTATGTAAACATATGTAACTACATATTATTTTAAAAAAAGTACCTAATAGAAGAATGACTGCATAAGGGAAATTAGATGTGAGAGGCTGCCATTCAAGGACCGTCTCGAACTTGGCATTTTTCCAATCTGGAGAGAGCCATGAGTTATAAATAATGCATGTATGTACATATAACATTTGTATTTTGTCTGATTATTAATTAAATTATGTATTTTGATTAGATATTATGAAGCTACGAAAACTGATCATTGCTAGATCTAACCTCTCCTCCAGATGGCGACGTAGAATTCTCGCTTCCTGGGGACCATAAAACAGAGGATGCAGATCATGATGGCCGGGGTGGAATTGGAGGGCTTAGTGAGAGGGAAAAAGGATTGCCAGCCCGGGAAGACCCGGGGGTTTAAAAAGAGCCAGAGGGCGACCAAGATGCCAAAGAAGGTGGCAGAGAGGATCTCATGCAGAGAGATGGGGCCCAATTCCTTGTAATTCTCCTCCAATCCCGCCTTGACGGCCAAGGTCACTTCCTTGGTCACCTTGAATCCGAAACTGCCCTTTCGTCCCTTGGTCGGTCCCTTACTAATCCCACACCGAGGCTTGATCTTGAGGAACCACACATAGAGGAAAAAGTAGAGGAAGATCATGTTCAAGATGGCGGGGACGATGGCGAAGCGGAACCACGTGACAAATTCGTAGTCCGCATTGTCCCCGTCGTTCTCGGGAAGGACGGGCGGCTTCACTTTGGCGGCCTCCGTGATCAGGAGGAGGTTCGTCCCGGTCCCCACAATTAAGGCTGTCCCCGAGATACTTGAGCTCCAACATGCCCCCAGGAGGAGCATCGTCCTCGTGTTTCCCAGGAATCTCTCCAAATCCGCACTTTCCGAAGCTCGTCTATAGTATAGCCGAAGCAAAATAAATATATATCCAGATCCAGGGTATGTCCGGGATTTTAGCAACTACCATACAGTACAGGACGCTTATAGTATCGGCCATCTTTTTAATTAAAATCCGGATTTAAATACCACATTTTCCAAAACTTTAAAATTGCAATATTTTAGAATTTTAATTCAAATTCCAGTAGATTCGAAACATCCGACAATACGAATTGTATTCCAATTTCCAATACCTAAAAAATGATTTATTCCATGGGTATACGCTCAATTGCTAATTGTAAGTCATAAATTTATGACAAATGATTTATGGCAAATTTATTAAATGAGAACTTGCATTGTTTTGCAAAGGAAGTGTTACAATTGCTAATTGTAGTCTTATTTATATGCACTTGGCAGTAATATTGGAATCAGTATTACTTGATATGTAATATAAAATAAAATGCGGATTAAGTAAATTTAAATAATTTAAATGCAATTTTTTAAATTGAAAATGGATTAATTAAAATTTATAAAATTGATTAATTTTAATTAAAATAATTAAAACGAAACTTTTTAAATTGAAAATTGTTTAATTTTAATTGAAATAATTAAATCAAAACTTTTTAAATTGAAAATTGTTTAATTTTAATTGAGCTAATCAAATTGGAAATTTTTTGAATGGAAAATAGTTTTAATAATGGTTAAAATAATTTTAATTGAAATAATTAAATTGAAATTTTAAGGATCGAAAATAGATTAATTTTAGTTGATGGAATTACTATATTTTAATAACTACCAATCTTGAATAGTATAACTAATTTGCGGGATTTTTTTTCACGTTAAGCTTTCGTGGCTCAAAAGCGTATGCGAAATCTGGGTGTGTTTTTCATTTTACCTTTCCTCCAATATCCTTCTTTCAAATTCGTAATTGGCCCCCGCCTGATCTTTCGCCGGAGGGACCGGAGGAGAGGAAATGCTGACGTTGTCTCCGGAGGTCACGGGGTCATTAATAGCAGAGTTGAACTTGGTCACATCTTCCACCTTACTCTCCTGCTCGGATGCCTTTGCATTCATTTCCGAATCTACATGTGATGGGGGTAAGGTGATTTCGCCAATGAATTTACTCATACTCTATCGAAATGAAAGCAAACATGAAATTCAATACAAATAATTTTCAAAAAATATTAACAAAATATTCAAAAATAAAAACAGTGCACTGTGATTGTGTTCAAATAATACGAGTATTATACAATTTAGAAAAAGAAGTCAGAAAATCGACCTCGCGAAGTGAATCCACCACAGCTAATACAATGGGTATCATCTGTAATTGTAAAACACAGATAATCACGTTTACGTTACATACATATACGTATGTATTTATAAATAGCAAGGTATGACATCGGAATCGGTATTCGATTTCAAATCGGAATTATATTCATATTTTTCAGTATTTTAATCCGAATTAGTATCCATATTTTTGTCAGAAAAATATTTTAATTCGAATTTATAATTACAAAATGTCCGGAAAAGCATCAATTTTGTGCCAAATCAGAGTTGCAGAGTCAACTTATAATTTTGTCTATTGATTTTGAGTTTATTTTTAGCTACAAATTATGCCAGATTGCATTACAAATAAATTTTTAAAAGTATTCGAAAAGTATTTGAATCCGTATTCATATGTCTGAGTATTTGAATAAAATTGTATTGGAATTAGAATTTATATTTTGGATATCCGAAATTTAAATTTGTATTCATAATCAGGAAAAACACGTATTTTAATTCGAATTTTAATCCATATTATTTCGGATGTCATTCCTTGATAAATAGCCTTGATCTATCGCCTCGCCACCCAAATAATAAAATTGGCACTCCGTCGAATCGCAAGTGCAAAATTTCTGTTCATTCAAAAGTACTTTCTATCACTAATTGAGATAAATATATAAAAAATAAAATGTAATTAACGATTACAAATTGTGTAAATAAACTACACAAATACTAACTGAATATCAGTTGAACTGTTGTAAGGGTTGAGGCCCAATCAACTGAATAAAACCATTGCATTGATTGATTCATTGATACTAACTGAATATTGAGACATTGAGAGAATTAATTCCAAACTGCACCAAACTTACCATGGCAGTGACAGAGGTGTTATTCATAAATGGAGAAAGCAGAGCAGTGACGACGACCACCCCGAGAAGCAACCTAGATTGACAAATTTAACTATAATCCATATAAATATGTACATAATGCATCTTTACTTTTATGCGCACTCCTTACTTACAACATCGCAATGTAATTTTATTTACAATGATACACATAAAAAGTATGGAGGCCTCCCTGAAAAACTTTCTCCAATTGTTTACATTATTCAGAAATTGTTCCCTTTGAGGGTTCTTTGCTATAACGGGGAAAACGCATACTTATAGCTACCATCCGGTTTAAACGCATTACGAACCTAAACTGTAACAAACCAAAATTTATGGAATTAAATTTCCTCACATCTTCGGGCTAGTTCCGACGAGTAGAATCACCTTGAGAGCCAGTCGTTTGTGTAGGTTACTGAATTCAAAGGCAAAAGCCACAGCAATGCCCGTCACGAAGAGGAACATGATATCCTTTAAAAACTCCCTCACAATCGTCTCTGTAAAATGTCCACACTGAACACATTCATTTTTTGACTGCTTTAAAAGGCACCTTAATATGCACTAATATTCACAATGAAGAACTGTTCCTCATTTTTCTCTCTTTCGCACATACCTGATGACACCAGGTCAAAGAGAGGTCCCGCAAAAACGGGAATGAGGCCCGTCGCTCCCAAAGGAATGATTTCCAGGATCCAATACACGGCCATCACCAGCATGGTAAAGCCTCCACCGCCAAGTTTGTATGTCTGTCATTAGAATATTATGTTGACAGGATGTTGAACGGTCAATGTCTATACAGTCGACTCTCTCTATAACAGCACCCTATCTGCACCAGCAAAAGTGCACTTATAACCAACTCCTGGTATAGAGAATTAGTTAAAAAAAATATTAATATTAATTAATTAAAATTATTTTCAGGTTTAACTTTGATAATTTTTCGAATTCTAACAATATTTACACAATTTGGCGTCCATAATTACGTTTTAGTGAGAAAATAAAGAAATTGTGCTGGTATAGAGTTCCGGCGCTGTTATAGAGAAAAAGTTAATGCTGAAGGGATACCTGACTTAGGCGCTAATGCTCTTATAGGAAGAAAGTGCTGTTATAGTGAGAGGAATGTGACCGAGGGAAGAAAATACAGTCGACTCTCACTATAACAGCACCCTATCTGTCCATGAAATTGTGCTGTTATAGTGTGATGCTGCTATAGAAAAACTGGGTAAAAAAACGATCATATTAATTAATCAAGAGCAATTTCTGATATAGTATTAATAAATGCCGTTATAGAAATAAAATGCTGTTATAGTGATAGAAATGTGCTTTAGGGAAGGAAAAACCCTGTTGTTATAGGCAAAATGCTGTTATATATAAAGTGCTTTTACAGAAGGAACTGTTTACACTATAAAGCTCTCGGGGGGATCCCAGACTGCTGTTATATTGAGAGTGCTTTTATAGAGAGGACTGTTATAGTGAGAGTCGACAGTCGACTGTAGCCTGCTGTTATAGAGTAACTGCTCTTATAGGGAGTGCTCTTATAGAGAGCGCACTTTACACGGTAAAGCTGTAGGGGAGATTCAGTATATACTGCTGTTATAGAGTAAGTGCTCTTATAGGGAGGCCGTTATAGGGAGAGTCCACTGTATTGTCTTTTGAATAGTAACAAAAAGAGTCCAAGGGAACCTTTTCGTCACTACTGAGGAGATGGGAGGACATGAGCGCGAGAGCAATGAAGGGTGTGACGAGGGCGACGAAGGCCGGCCAGGAGAATCTGAGGAGGTCCAGACGACCTTGAAAGACCTTCTTCTCCTCCATCTGACCCTTCCCGTCCATGTCATGACTGCTACTTCCCGGAGAAACCTCACCGGAACCGGAAGGCTTTCCCGCATCTTGTCCTTTCCCGACCAATGCCTCTTGAGAATTTAGGCCACTTTATTGAATAATAAATTATTATGTAATGTATATTATACACATATTACAAAATGGCAAACAAATTACACAAATTAATGACGGAGATGTTGATTATTGATATAGGAGATTCAGACAACAGATAGAACGACAGCACTGAGTCTTCCGAAGGGCTTAGAAGACTTTTGAAGAAACAAAAAGGTGATTATTAAATACTATAATAATAATCACAGTAAAATTAGTAATATTTTACCGACGTGTCCGCTTTCAGAATGTAAAAAACTCAAAATCTTACCTGTCCTGTCCTCTAATGCCCTGGAATTTCGTGGGGAAATATTCGTGCTGCTGGCCATGGCGGTAATCTGTTGTTGTTTATTGTTTCGATGATTTACTGCAGAGAGAGAAACATCTTCCAGCCGGCGGCAATTTAACAAATGATATTATTCTCTTGCTTACATTTTTTCCAAACATGGGAAATGGGAAACAGTAAAGAAATGGTATTTTGTTGTTGTAAATTTATTTGCGTGTAAGTTGTTAACGCGTTAAGGTGTAACATAAGAGGATAATGCAAAACGTATAGGTTGACGTTTGACGTTGACGGCTTAACTTTAATTGACGGTATCTATTAATTTGTAGTATTATAGATAGTATGTACGAGCACTAACTTATAGTTTGTGTTTGTAGTGGTAGAAGAATTAGCTCTAGCAATTAAAAAAGCTTGCAATTAGACTCTTTGAAAATTTTGAAATGGTATTGGTCTATATATTTTATTATATAAAAATATATATCTATAGACCAATACTATTTCTAAAGCTATACCACTGAACTGAACTGAATCATCGCAATGATCCGACGTAACACGTAACCAGGTTTTCTAGAGACATTAAAGAACACACGCGAAATAGTACACTCCTTCTCTATTTGGCCAACAAAGCAAACAAATATCAGGTCCAGTTTATTAATATGTTGTAGCTAACACAACATGCTTACATTCTATAGTAATTGTAATTAGTATTTACATACAAATAAAATTATTTTTAATAAAAATCAGGCACACGAAAAGGATGCTCCCATCGTAGGAATGTAACTAGTACACTGTTGTAGAGTGGAAACCTGTAAATAAAATACCCGGCACCGGAAAATGTATGTACCTAGGTGTCTTAAGTAGATAAATACATTCCCCGGCAGTTCAGCAGATCAGCAGTCAGCATTCGTACTTCTGGAAATCGTACAAAAACTCCCCAATGACCACCGAGCAAACAAAGACGATGAAAGTGCAGAAGATATTCATGAAAATCCCGGGTATCATCATGTCCACAATCCTCATGGGTCCGGCCGTGAACATAATCATGTTCGTCATAGATGCCACTGCAAATACCCAAAACAATCAGAATAAAAACATTCACCGGGAAAATATCTTGTATAAATGTCCCTGTTTGGCATTATTATCATTACAAATTAAAACTGTACAGCTACAAAAAAAAAAGGTGGGAATTTTGTGCTAACAATTATGCGTACTAAAATTAAATTAATTCCTTACTTATAATTGCTTGTAATTGTTGGACTTACTAGGGAACATAAAAGGAAGTCCAGCAGCGATGGTGGCCGGGAATGTAAATTGCATGGGATGCATACAGTGTTTAGCAGACTAAAGGCGAAATAATTAATTTATTAGGATGTTTAGTGAGAGCAATTCGTTTAAAGAAAAACGCTTTATATCACATTTCATGCATCTATCAAAGATACTGTATAAGGCTTTATATTAAATGGCAAATTGCTTTCACAAGAAAGTCATTTTTGGCTTTACTAGACCGCGTAGGAAATAAACGTAGTTTGAATATTACTAAATTACTATTAATATTAGCCTGCTCATTTATTATTTATTTATTATTTATTAGCCTGTCTTACAGAATAAGAAAAAAGGTTATACCCAATCTAGTAGAAAGGGCACGACTTGGTTGGCCGTCGTGCTGTTACTAAAAAATTCCGTCGCAAAAATAACGATGAAGATGATGAGCAAGAGTTGGACCTTGGGATTCAAAGTCGGCAAATTGTCACTGAGGAAAGCGAAAAATCCGCCAAAGATGAAGGACTTGTTTGCAATTCGACCCAAGGCATATAGTCCACCTTACAATTCGTGGAAAAAGTAAATTATTGTTGGTATTTTCAGGTCCACAGTTAGGATTGGCAACGATTCCATTTTGAATCGGATTTTTGCATACAATTCGATTCGATTCGATGCAATTCAAATACGTTTTGAATCGATTCGGCATTCGACACCGTGAATGGAAACAAATACTTCGATTCCAGACATAGTAAATCGGATCACAAAATTTAACTGAAATTCAATTCATTCGATCCAAAATTTAATACCAAAATTTTTGGATATTCTTCCGAAGAAGAGCAACAATCATCAAAATATTAAAACAAATTTAAATCAACGGTAAATATTATATCGCGGTCACTTGCATTTATTAGAACTGGCAAACTATGAGATTTCATTATAATGCTTAGCAAAAAGTAACAAAAATGCATCACAATAATATATTTTTTGGATCGTGTAAATCATGATTCGATTCAATGCATGGCTTGAATCGAACCGAATCGAATCACTTGCATCACGAATCGTATCGAACTGAGAATTTCGACCCGATTCGGGCTGTGAAACGAATCGAACTAAAACTTTTGTATCAAATCCGATCGTTGCCACCTTTACCTACAACTCTTATCTAGACCCTATACATTGTACCGACACATAGAAACATCCCGATTTAAACCGGATTGCATCCGACCTTGTTCGGAAACTTACCCGCAAATATAAGGACGCCGTAGGGAAAATGAGAACAGAAATACGGCCAATCCAAAACTGTCAAGAATTTCACCCTTGTAAATTCTGGGAAGAAAAAATTTAATTAATAATAATTAATTATAATATTGATTAATTATAATTGATCCCGAGATAAAATTCGTTTGCTATTATCATTAATAATCCCACCAAATCCTGAAACAAATAATGTAGAACAAACCCCCAAAAAATCTCACGTCCACAAAGCACAGATTTGTAAAACTGCTTCTCCCTCGGGATGACGAAGCAGACGATGCAGGCGAGGGCGGCCGGAGTCGTCTCGGCGATGGATTCCAATCTCAGCGTGGAATGCCAGTAAGGGAGACGGCCAATCCAGAGGATGACCATGCCGATGAAGATAATGGCCGTGAGAAGCTCATGAAGGGAGATTTTCCCACAGGAAACCCGGGAACGCACAAAATGAGCTTGCAATTCCGAATTTGTTCTTTGGACCTCCGTAAAAAACCGGCGGCGTAGCTTTATCTCGGCCGTATATTTACACAAGCCGAACCATCGGAAGCAGTGCCTTCCGTAGAAGAACCACGCCCAGAGGACCCAGAAGACTGTCAAAAGGTTCAGGAGCATTGGTGGGAGGGCCATGAGTAGCCAGGTGACGAAGTCTAAAGGGATCTCCTTCCCTTTGGGTTGTCTATAAGATGTACAAAAAATAATTTGCCATCACGAACGAAAGCTATAGGAACGCATAGGATTATATGTATATGCTCATTAGGCTTTTTTATCGTAAAGGAACTGTGTAATCAATAAAACGAGCGTTGATACATTATTTTCTGCTGATATCAGGACAGGAGTTGGACGATGGAGGGTAGAAAAATAATATTTAGAAAATTAGAATTTGCGTTTTTACTGTATGATGGACCGTCAAAATGCGTTTGGACCATCATGATAAGCGAATATACCTTGCGTGGATATTTTTGACCAGAAGTAAATTGGTGGAGCTCCCAAAAATGAGACCAGTTCCCGCTATGCTGGCACTGTAGCCCATAGCCAATAGCAACATAATCCGGATACTCTGGGTATACTCCGCTAGCGCAGCTTCCCTAAAATCAGCGAAACTTACATAAATATTTAATAGACATATTTTTATTACCAATACAATAAGGATATCTATAGGTATTTGTACATAAAATTGTAAGGTTTCAATTTTATTTCAATATTTTTATATTTAATTATATTAAATTTGATTAATTAAATTTATTTAATTAATAAATTTAATAAATAATAATTTAATTTATATTAAATTTTATTAAATTTTATTTCAATTTATTTTCAATGATTCGATAATGAATCGGATTTTTCTACTCAATTCAATTCAAATACCTAAAAATTTGATTCGATTCGACACCGTCAATCGAATCAAATGATTCGATTCAAGACGTAAATCGTATCATAAAATTTAACTGCAATTCAATTCATTCGACCCATTATTTAATACAAAATTTTTGCATATTCCAAAGCAGAGCAATAACCATCAAAATATTGTAGCTTTAAATCAACGGCAAATATTATATAAAGGTTATTTACATTTATTTGAAGTAGCAAACTATTAGACTTCATTATATGCTTAAAATTTGCAAAAAGTGAAAAAATGAGTCCCAATAAATATTGTTTGGATCGTTGGAATGAATCATGATTCGATTCAATCCATGGGCTTGAATCGAGCCAAATCGAATTATTGACATAATGAATCAGATCGAATTGCGAATTTCGATCTGACTCGGGCTTTGAAAAGAACCGAACTAAACATTTTGGAACAAATCGGATCGTTGCCACCCCTGATTATATCGAGGGTGAAGTGCATAATTCCATGGTTTCCATGCGGCCCCAATGCATTAAATGATCAGATCCACAATTCAGCAATAATTTACTTTCCCTTTAGCGCTCTTTGTAGATACGAGGGTCAGTTGAAAAGTCTTAAGGAATTATATGCTAACGTAGTCGGAGATTAAATGCCTGTATATTTCTGATAACATCGGCTTCCTAGAGGTATGCATGTAAATTCCTGTTTCGCTGGGGTCATCCACTATAAAATAGGATAGCCTCGAATTGGAAAACTTAGAGCAAACATGGATTTCACGCGAGAAGAGATTGGAAGTGTCATGAAGTATTATTATTTTAAAAGAGAACGACTGGATGAAATCCGTTGAGATTTAGTGACAGTGTTTCGTGACTCTTTCTCTTCCGCTTACAAAGTAAAGTAATGGAAGAAAAAAGTTAGATGGCGTTTCACCAGGTCAAACAAAGAGCCCCTTCAAAAAGAGAGGGTTCAAATGGCTTCGGAGGCTTCTGGGAATGAAAGGATTAACTTTCTTTAAAATATTTACCTCACAAAACGACAACCAAAATCTCACCATACTTCCAAACATCAAAGCATTACGCAAAGCTGTGGCGGAGAAAAGGTATGGTATCTCAAAGAGGCCCAGATTGGACCCAAAAACATCGGAATTATATTAATATTTTTCAGTATTTCAATCTGAATTAGTATCCATATTTTTGTCAGAAAAATATTAGAATCGGAATTTATAATTACAAATACATTCGAAATTTAAATTCGTATTCAAAAGTAGACATTTGGATTCCGATACTTTATTGGTATTCAAAAATTCTTTCATTATTTTGCTAATTCCCCCCTTTGAGTAAGTATTTTTCGCAAAATGAAGGTATTGCAACAATGATTTTTTCAATTGGCAGTAATATAACACTTTTGCCCGTAAAACCATCGATTTTTGCAAAATCAGATTTGCGGAATCCATTTATAATTTTGTGCATTCATTTTGCGTTTATTTTAAGCTACAAATTATGCCAGATTGCATTAAAAATAAATTTTTAAAAATATTCGAAAAGTATTTGAATACGTATTCATATGTGTGAATATTTGAATAAAATTGTATTGGAATTAGAATTCATGTTTTATATATCCGAAATTTAAATTTGTATTCATAATTAGGAAAAACTGGTATTTTAATTCGAATTTTAATCTACATTTTTTCGGATGTCATTCCTTGCTCGACACCTTTCTTGGGTTTAAATCAGCCACTAGCGGAAGCAATAGGTTGCTGATTCAGCGGGTTTCGAACGAATTTAAATAACATAGAGCAGACTTTTTTTTTAAATGAATAAGTGTTGCTTGCAAGTAGATTAAGATTATACGTATTACAATTTACTATACCTGAATACAATGTAAATAAAAAAAATACATATGTAGGGTGAGTCCGACTAACTGTGAAAGTTGCCCTAAAGGTGAAAAACGCTCCGTGCAAGCACAACGTATGGACAAATATTATTTTTTGTAGGATGCACTATTCACATTCACCCAGAATTCATGCAGACATCCAGTTATTTTTGCGCGAAATTCAAATTCGCGCCAGAGAACGACCAACAGCAAGTGAACTTTCTCGGTTAAACTCATGAGCCAAATTTCCGTCACTAAATTTCAGGTTTTTCCCCCGAGAACAGTTTCCACCAGAACCAGCTTATATTTCACGAATGCCTTTCTGCGTTTCTGCTCTTAAATAAAAACTCTCGTGGGCACATTTTCAGAAAAGTGAATTTGTTTCGAAACTATGTCACCTTTAGGCGCACTCAGCCTATGTACATATATTCACCTTTCTGTACGCTCAGCATCATGAGCGGAATTCCCGGATCCGGACATGTCATCGCCAAAAGTCTCGTCATCTATGTCTGTGCCTTCTGTGGCTGTCTTCCTACGCTTTTCCTCTTTCCTCGTCGTCAAAGGGGTTGTGGCTGGCCCATTCATTGAATACCAACTGTTAATCACGGGACTTTCCCCGGATTCATCCACCGGTGGCTCAAATTGACTGTGTGAGGAGGAAAGGAGGATGATGTTGTCTTCTGGTTCCGTGTCTTCTTCGGAGAGGATCAGCCTTTTCCCGCTACTGTGACTTCCCGTCCCTGTCCCCGTCCCCGTCTCAGTACCACTGTCCGTCGGGTCGGGAGAATGGCTGTCTCGGAGCCAGTATCCACACAAAATCTTGGATGGATGCGAGGAGTATTACAAATTACGAAACAAAAGGTTGTGCGAAAAATATTTTTATCAAACTCCTTTTTTTGGGAGGAACGGCGAATTGTTGTAAAAATTGAACTTAAATTATAGAAATTCTTTTTGAACTTTATCCAAACTGATTTTAAATATCACAATTGATTTGGAATTTTATCAAAATTGATTTGGAATATTGTAGAAATGCATTTTGAATTTTCTGGAAATGAATTCCGAATTAAAGAAATTGATTTTTTATAGCAATTGACTGAATATTAGAAATTGAATTTGAATTTTGGAACTTGAATTTGAATTTGAATTATGGAACTTGAATTTGAATTTGAATTTTATAAATTGAATTTGAAGTTTAGAAATCGAATTTGAATTTTAGAAATTGAATTTGAATTTTAGAAATCGAATTTCAATTTTAGAAATTGATTTTTAGAAATTGAATTTGAATTGTCAAATTGAATTGGGGATTGGTGTCATAAGGGATTATACTTACCTCATCGAACACATCAGCCGTCTTCCTTACAACGACCACCATCTGCAGGAATTATGAACATTAAACGTACAAATCAATTTTTAGAATTAGAAATGCAGGACAAAGTACAACCACACTTACTTTATTCGAATACAGTCGACTATCTCTATAACGGGCTCCCTTATAACCGTTTTCTCTCTATGACGGTGGCACAAAATGCTGCCCTCAAAAACTTTCATCAATTTATTAACATAGACATTTTTATTCTCTATATAACGATGTTTAGCTATAACCGGGAAAATTTGTAGACTTTGGTGGAACCGCTATAGAGAGAGTCATGATGTCATGAAGAAGAAGAGTAAATATTGTGAATATTAAAAATAAAAAACTTTTAATTACAATAGCAGCTGTGGAGACATTATTCAGCAGCATGGACAGCGTGGCTGTGGCTACAATTACTACACCAAGTAAACTGTAAATAGAAAAAATATTGGTACAAAAATTTATATTCACAATAATTGCTTTTGATATGTGGATTTTAGGTATGTTCAATAATTCGTTACGCTTTAGAATTTGCACCAGTGTAGGAAATGATGAGGGAAGCTAATCTCCTATCCAGACCACTGTACTCAAAGGCCAGGCCAAGGCTCAGCCCACCGATGCAGAAGAGGAGGTTCCGGTGGAAATACAGTTTAAGTATTTCTTCTTAAATGAGGAGAACCAGCACATACATTAGGACCCTTTATTTTGTATTAAAACTGGAATTGTTCTAATTGTAATTATCTTTGAAGAAAGGTTTAATAATGTGCATGTCAAATGTCAACTGTTCACAATTCCCTTTCTGGTTTGTACCTGAACTAATTAAATCCAAGAGAGGGCCAGTCACAATGGGAATGAGTGCGGGGACATGGAGCGGTAGGTTCTCCAGGAGCCAGAGGGCGTTCATCGTGGTGAAGGTGAAGAGTCCAGCTCCAAGCACGTGGTTGCGTCTCTGCAAGGAAAATATTACAGAGGAGTCTCCATATAACAACTCTGAAGGGAAGGGCAAAAAATAGTGTTACAGGGGAAAAGTTGTTATATAGAACATTAAATATGCACATTCCATGTACGAAGGACTGGGAAAATAATGCTGTTACAGAGAAATGCTGTTATACAGAGACTTGTTATAGAGAGACTCCACTGTAACTCGGTTCCATATGATAATTAATTCATTAATTTATTGCCTTACTATAAAACAAATCGTCAAATTACATTCCGTTATTTTAAATGAAAGTTAAGCCTATAGCTATTTTTCAGCGGCAAGTTCCTAAAAGCACCTGATTTTCGTTGATTTTAGAGTTTACGTTCAACCCGTTTCTTACCAGCGCTATTGTGCTATCCGGTCTAGACAACCAAAGGGCATTCTCTCTATAACAACTCTCCTTATAACAACTTTTTCTCTTTAACAACTTTATTTTTCAGCCCTTCGTATATGTAGTGTAGTATAATCTACATATTAAATATAGTTAGGTTTTAGCCCATGGCATACTCAAGAGATGCCCCGTGTATTATGCAACACCCGGGTAATAGACCCTCCGAGGTATGAATCCTCGTAGGAGGTCCACGTTACCACTTACACCATCACAAGATTCAGTGAGGGGCTTAATC
>JAQGBT010002145.1:0-25963 GCA_034698585.1 Disparrhopalites patrizii
GAGAGAAAACACAAGAGAGAACGAGAGAGAGAAAACACAAGAGAGAACGAGAGAGAGAAAACACAAGAGAGAACGAGTGAGAGAAAACACAAGAGAGAAAGATAAGAGAGAACCAGAGAGAGAAAATAGAAGAAAGAGAGAGATAAGAGCGAACGTGAGGGAAAACACAAAAGAGAGAGAGATAAGAGAACGTAAGAGGGAAATCAGACGAGAGTGACAGATGAGAGAGATTTAACTAAAGAAATATGTATGAAAAAGAGAGCAAGAAAACAAGGAGAAACAAAGAGACGAGAGAGAAACGAGGGGAGACAGTGAGCGGAGAGTATTTTGTGGGAAATAATGTAAATACTCCTCGGAAGAACCAATTTCCGTCGTTGAAAGGACACATTTGCTGTCTCCGTAGACAGGGCTAATGCCCGTGAGGAAGGGACTACCGAGGGAACCTGTTCAGCTCTTCCCACAGGCTATCATCACCCCGCAACTTCCTTTTGAGGAGCTTCATAAAGACCATTTTTATGTATGTACGCTCATATTGGGAGTAGATGTTAGGAGCAATAAAAATAGCATATATAGATTCTCCCTACCTTTGCGGGAGCCCCTGGGAACCCCCTTTGGGTGACAATGTTTACACACATTTACTTTTACAACGATCCTCTTCCTCCCTCTAACCCTTCACTTTCTCTCTCTCTCCATCCCTCTTGCTCTTTCCCCCTTCATTCGCTCAAAGAAAATCTCTCCCCCACAGCCGAAACACATTGAATATTCACATTGAAAATTGAAAACCATTTATCTCCTCCACCCAGAAGAGAGGGAAAGATAGAGAGAGTGAAAGAGGGCATTGTGAGAGAGACAGAGTTATTATTCCAAGGCTTGTGGTTTTCCTCCGAGTAGAGCCCTTCTCTTGGGAAGAAATAAGCCCCTGGGAGTAATGGGAGAACTTCCACAATTTCGATTTGTGACTCTCCGACAAAATATTCCATACACGGGAAATGCTGAGCTATTAAATGTATTCACAACGGCGTTTGTGGCAGTCATTAGACTCATTTCTGACACTTTCCATTAATGAATTAAAAAATTAAATACAAAAAATCCCCCTGAATTTCTTTCATCCCCCCATTACTACCATTGCTCTACCCGATGCCATGGGGAGCATTGAAAGAACGAAATGAGCCCCGTGGCTATTGTGCACGTGGATAGTTTTTTTGGGGGGAAAAGAATTGAAATTCCCCCCAAAAAAGTTCTTCAAAATGGTCTACTGTTTGCCTGGAGGGCACAATAAAAACCCACAAAATCCAGTCGCAATGCATTTTATGCAAGAGTTCCATGGGAAACAGTGCGGGTCCACCTCCTCCAGGCATGTATAGCTATATATGTATGTACATATGTGCACATGTACGGCTGTAATACACATGTGAATGAGCGCGGGAATGGATGAGGAGGATTTATCACAGACCAGTTGCAATTACAAGTCCTCGTTCCCATGAGAAGAAGCCCATTGCTGATGGTCGTGGAACCGGTGTGGAACCAAATCCTTTAAAGAGTGGCAAAACCAGGGGAGGGAGAGAGTGAGAGAGAGAGAGAGAGAGAAAGAGAGAGACAGAGATGCCAGGGTGCAAACCTCGTAGTCAGTCACACACAAATACACACGCTCAACTTTTTTGTCCACATTTCAGCCCCCCCCTTAGTATTATAAATACTACCACGAGGATCCTTGTAGCAGCAAATGAGTTCAGCTGTTTACCTTTGATTCTCTCACACCAAAATATAAAGAGACACCCCAAAAAAAGGGATGGAAGAAGAGAAGCGACAGTAAAATTTAAACAAGGATCAGAAATACAGATAGAAGAGAAGCAAAGAGACAGAAGGGGAAATAGGAAGAAAGGTAGAAGCAGAAAGAAAAGGAGAGAGAGAGTGAGAGTGAGAGAGACGAGGGGAGAAATAAAGAAAGGCGAAGAGAACGAAGTGAGAGAGAAACAGGGAAAGACAAAGCAAGAGAAAATAAAAGAGAGAAAGACAAAGAGAGCGAGAGAGAGAGGGAGAAATGGAGAAATGGACAGAAATCTAGAGACCGCGTGAGCGAGAAAAAGGGAGAGAAGAGGAAATAAGAGAGAGATTGACAAACATAGAGAAAGAACAAAAGGATAGAGAAAGTGAGTGAAGACAGGAATACAGAGAGATATGGACAAACAGAGAGAAAGATGAGCAAAGCGAGAAAGACGGAATCACAAGGCAAAGAGCGAGGGACGAGAGAGAAAGAGAAGAAGAGAGATCCAAAACCCCAAAAGGAGGAGAGAGACGACCGTGTGTGAGAGAAAGGACAGAAAGAGAGAGAGAGAGCGTGGGAAACTGGAAGAGAGAGAGGTTGAGAGAGCGAGAGAGGGAGAAAAAGAGAACATTAGAGAGAGATAGAAAGAGAGAGACTGAAAGCGAGAGGACGTGAGTTGAAAGCGAGAGAGTATGAACGAAAGAGAGAAAGCGAGAGACTGAGTAAGAGAGAAAAGGGAGAGAACAAAAGAGAGAATGAGAGAGAGAGCGAAAGAGAGGCAAGTGAGTGAAAGCGAGAGAGCTTGGCTAAGAGAGAGAAAACAGAGAATATAAGAGAGAGAAGGAAAGAGAAAGGAAGAGAGAGAGAAAGAGAGAGAAGGAGAGAGAAAGATAGAGAGAAGCGGAGAGAAAGAGAGAGAGAGAGAGAAAGAGAGCGAGAAAGAGAGAGACGGAAAAAGAGAGAGAAAGAGAGCGAAAGAGGGAGACGGAAAAAGAGAAAAAGAGAGAGTGAAGGAGGGAGGGGGAACGAGATGGAAAGAGAGAATGTGTGTGAGAAAAACGAGGTCCACAGAGAACTCAAGAGCAAGTTACACCTGTCCCATATAATTCCAATGGTTCTGTCTCTCTGCGTCTCTCTCTTTCTCTCTCTCTCACAATGCACACACCGCACTTATTATTTTGTTATTACAATGCACACACATGGACGAATCACGCATGAGTCTTATTATTGTCAGTGGTGCGTGGAATCACAAGGATCCTTATGGTCCTATACCTTTTTGTCTCCCAACATGTGTACACTACTCAGAGTCCATGGGGAAAAAGCATATGCCATCCATTCCATAATAATAGCACAAATGCATCACAACTGTGTCCACAGGAGCTGCTGGTAGAGCCTAAATACTTTTTTCCGTTTTTTTTCTAAATCTGTGAGAAACATGTAGGCCTTATTATTTCTTGTATTTAGAACGATTTTTTCACAGTTTAATTTATTCGTGAATTTTCCTTCGGTTTGAGCGATAAATTTGTCCAGATGCTAAATTTCCTCTCTCCAACTTGTGTGAAACGTTTATGATGGCAATCGGAGTATTCACGGTTACCTGCAGGATTTTTAAACGTTGTTGCAGTTTGTCAAACATTCTGTTCCCATTTTTGTCCGCTATCTTCTAAATTTAGGGATGGCGAAAGCTGTCTGGATTTTTTTTGGAGGAGCTAACAGATGAGGATCTCCGTTACGGAAGCATGACTAAAAAATTTTGAAGGCATGTATCATCTCTCTCATCTACTCCTCCATTATTATTATTATTATTACTGGTACACACACATATTTTAGCTTGTGGACGCTCCATGCGAATAAAACACATTCCAGGCCTGTCTGCATTTATGCAGTCTCTTTCTTTCTCTTCTCTGCATTTTCGACCTATGTTTTTTTAATTTTTGATTTCTCTTTCCTCTTCTGCCTCTTTGTTTACTTTCCTTTCTCTTTTTTTGTTTTTCTACTTGTTTCTCCTTTTCATTATCTTTTTTACTTTCTCTTTATCTTTGTCTCCCTTTCTTTCTCTTGCTTCTGGTTTTCTTTCTTTTTTGTCGGATTTTTCTATTGTTTTTCTACATTGTCTCGTTTTTCTCTTGTTTTTCTGCTTTGTTTGGTTTTAGTTTGTTTTTTCTACTTTGTCTCAATTTTCTGCTTTGTTTTGCATTTCTCATTTGTTTTTTCTGCATTTTTTCGCGTTTCTCATTTGTTTTTTCTGCTTTTTTCGCGTTTCTCAAGTTTTTTCTACTTTATCCCGTTCTTCCTTTGTTTTTCTGCTTTGTTTTGCGTTCCTCGTTTTTTCTACGTTCTCTCGTTTTTCGCCTGTGTATCATTTTTCTATTTTGTGACGCTCTTTTGTATCGTTTTTCTATTTTGTGATGCCTTTCTCTTTTGTACCGTTTTTCTTTTTTGTGATACTTTTCTCTTTTGTATCATGTTTCTATTTTGTGATGTGTTTCTCTTTTGTATTATTTTTCTATTTAGTGAGGTGTTTCTCTTTTGTATCATTTTTCTATTTTTGATGTGTTTCTCTTTTGTATTATTTTTCTTTTTAGTGAGGTGTTTCTCTTTTGTATCATTTTTTTATTTTGTGACGCTTTTCTCTTTTGTAGCATTTTTATCTTTTTCTTTCTCCTTTTCTTTCGATTTGCCTCTCCTTCTATTTATTTCTTTTGCTATTTCTACTTTTATTTCACTTTTGCTCTCCTGGTTCTCTCTTTTTTCTGTTTCTTCTCTTGCTATTCATTGTTGTCCTTTTTTATTCCCGTCTCTATCTTTTTTGTTCTTTTTCTGCCCCTTTTCTTTTGACTTAACTTTTCTATCCTTCTTTTCTCTATTTCGCTATTCTCCTTTGATTTTGCTTGTTCTTTTTATCTCTGTGTGGACTTGCCTTTGTTTATTAGCATTTGCAATATTCCAATTATTCTGTCTTTCCCCTTCTTCCTCTAGTTTCTCTCCCCATTTCGTCCTCTTTTCCTCCTTAGGATTTCCTGTCCAAACTGTCTTTCTGTTCAATGTCCGCCGACGCTAATCCTCGCTGTTAACGTCTCTTTCCCACCACAAAAGTTTCTGTTTGAGGATTTTAGGAAAGCTAACAACTGCAAGTACACATGAGTGAATCTGTAAAGTGTTGAAAAAAGCCAGTGTTTATGCATTTGCGCGGAGAGAGAGAGCCTGTTCAAAATTAAACAGACGCAATAGATGCAAGCAACGTGTTATTACGGATGAGTTGATTTTTTTTTTTTTTGAAAGTTTATTTCAAACACATTCCTCTTTCCCGTTTATTCTCTTCCCTTTTGTACAAAAAATCGGTCTCACATGGAAGGAATCCAGCCACATGGGAATCTTTTTCTTTCTTATATTTTTTCTCTTAATTTCACTCTCTCTTCTATCCTTTTCATGTTCATTGTTCTCTCCTTGAATATTTCATCGGGTTTGTTTGATTATAAAATTTGCGCCAAAATAATTTTTCCTCAGGTTGTTCACACCTTATCCTCGAAAGGTCTCTGTCCACACGAATTTCCATGATTCTATACTTCTGCTCTATTTTCCTCCTCTAAAACTCCAGTTTTTGAAATGGAACTAATTCTAAATTTAAACCAGGGAGAACACATGTTTCCTGTTGTTTTTTTTGTTTTGGAGGTAAAATTCAAAATCATTACATCCATCGTTGGTAACCTTGCAACGGTGGAAAAATAGAAGGTTTATTTCACATCTGTATCTATGTGCTTAAATGAAAAAAATAGTATGTGGTACATTTACCGCCAAATGTTTACCATTTCTTTTCCTTACATTTATTCCACTTCTATACGGACAACTGTGAAATAAATGTGGAAACTCATCCTCACCATGATATGATGAGGAGAAGGATGATGATGAAGCCAGTCATCTGGCTAATAATAAAACTAATAGATACACTAATACAAAACCAAAAAAACACTCCTCATAAGAGTCTGCTACACTTTTTACGCAAACACACAGGATTTTTTTCTCACAAATACTATTAATACCAAAAAATCCTTCTTTTTTTTTTACTTTATAAGTAGCGTATGTAAAAGGGATTTGAATGAGAATTCATCTCTTGCACTCCTTTTTTCTATTTCTTACGAACGCACATGCATAATTACATGTATAAAGCACAGTTTGTGCAGTACAAGAAATCTAACTCTTTTCTCTGTCTTCTTCTGCTATTTCTCTTTTTTCTTCTTCCAGTTATCTTTCACCTCATTTTCTCTTTTTAACTATTATTATATTTCTGCTTCTTTTGTAATTTCTTCATTTTTTCCTCTTTCTCCTTGTTTTTTCTTTCCCTTTTTTGTCTTTCTTCTGCTTTTTTATTTATACTTGTTTGCTATTTGTCCTTCCTTTCTGTTTCTCCTTCTTTTTCTCGTTCTCTTTCTTATCTATTAATACTTCTTTTGATCTTTCTCCTCTTTTCTATCTCTTTCTCTTTCTCTTCCTTTTCTATTTGTGTGTATATACATATTTTACTATTTCTCCTTTTTTCTCTTTCCCCATTTCCTTTCGCTTTCCCTCTTTTGACTCTCGCTCTCATTCCTATCGACGTCTCCGTGCCTCCTTCGTTCCTCATGATGAACATGTCACTCAAAGACACACTCACACATCTGGTTTCGCCCTCCACCCTGGCCCGTCCACGCCCCCGGTCATGTCTCCATAGAAAAGCATATAAAAAACGCTAAAATGTACAAAAAACGGGAAGATTACGAAGGTTAAGCATCAAGACAAGTTTTAGGCAATTTCAGTAGGATTAAAATCAAGTGCAGTAATGCCTAAACCAATTCATCCGATACCCTTAAAAACATTGTTTTAATCATTTAAAATTTAAAAATTCGATTTATTGAGTGGCTTCCCCCCAGAATGCTGTCTTTTTCCAGTTACTAATTCCCTTTGAAAATTAATAGTTGAACTTTGTACTGTAAATTGAACCACAATTGTCATGCACGAGGGCAGGAATGATGTCACTCGTGCTGATGACATTCTGACACTGTCATTATTGAACAATAACGCTTCAAATCTGGAGCTCCCCACAGCAGACAGGGACCACGTGACGTCATGAGGAGCACATGCCCTGCAACAGTGCCTTCTTATTATTTTTTTCTCATCTTTCTCCCT
Organism: Disparrhopalites patrizii; assembly: GCA_034698585.1. Lineage (NCBI taxonomy): Eukaryota > Metazoa > Arthropoda > Collembola > Symphypleona > Sminthuridae > Disparrhopalites > Disparrhopalites patrizii. Next base: position 6,929 of record JAQGBT010002145.1, read on the forward strand.
TTAACAGTCGTAACAATGAAACCAGAAAATCTGCATCCACATACATTTCCTCTTTTTTACGTCTAAAAAAGCTAACAAAAAATAATAATAAAAGCGTCTGTGGCTTTTTACTACGTTTTCACCCTTTTTTTTTTTTTTTTTACTTTTTTCTCTTCAAAACCATACCTGCACATGTTCTCCTTCCTATTCTTGTAACACTCCCCAGAAAAAAAATGAGTGTGTGGTTTTTGGTACAACAAAGCGGGTAAAGAACCTGGGAGAGTTTTTTTATCTTCTTCATCTGCACCATTCTTTTTTTCCCTTCCCTGTATACATTTTCCCCTTAACCCTTTCTGCTCCAAACATCCTCTTCATTTTTTTTTTGTGTTCATCAATACATTTTTCCCAAAGAGCGCCCACCATATCTGAAAGAAGAATACCGTGTCTTGGGAGCTTAAAAAGAATTCTTTTAGGCATTATTTTTAAATTCTCTCAACACACAATCTCTTGAGGGAGTCATTGCTGGGTAGGATTGCTTTTTTTTCGGGTAAATAATTACGGCTTCGGATTGTGTTTTTCTGGCGTTTTGAAACACATTTTTTAGAGTTATTTTTGGTTGCTGAAAATGGTTTCTTTAAATGGTGTTTGACGAAGGTAATTCTCAGAGGAAGATGGCAGATGATATTTATGGGGGGAAATTAGAGCCTATCAGTGTCGGGACAGTCAGGAATATGGTGTGTGTAATAAGGATGGTGTGTGTCACTTCTCATTGAGGGACGCCCTAAAGTCTTAAGTATTTTTAATTTAATTTTTGAAAAAAAGTTCAGAGTGAAAATACAAAAAGGAGAAAAATAATAAAATACAAAAATGAAAATACATGCATCTTTGTCTTCCTTTTCAAAATTTTTTCTCTGTTTTTATTTCAAGATTCCCTTTCCTCGGAAAAGTTCATTGACAACTGCGAAGGAAAAAGGTAGAGACGTTTATTGGAAAATGAAAGGACAATACGAAGAAATCTGCATTTTTTACCCCTAAAAAAACATGTGGAGCATTCTTGAAATTGTAAGCACACCTAAATGGTATGATTGTGCTTGTACTCACAGCAAATAAAATTAAACAGGCACACCGTCACAATGAGCGGAAGAGCCTGTTTTTTTGAAGGTGCAGGAGCAAAACATGTGTAAATGGGTTACAGACAATGTGCAGAGATTTTTTGGTCTGTTCTTGCAATTGTTATGTATTATTACATTTTTCAAAATAGCATCCCTGACTTTCTCCTTGTATTTTTTTTCAATTATAGTAGTAACCCATGCCATTGCTCTGTTCCTGAAAAAAAAATCCCCTGCACTTGTTGCATAAAGACTCATAGCCATACAGATTTACAGATGGGGTTATTCCCAAAAATTCCAGGGACGTTATCGTCAAACCAGATGCATTTGTGAAGAATTTGTGAAAAATTAAATTCCACAATTATTTCTTATATCCATTATTTTTTAAAATTATGTCTTCCATCTGTCATGGCCCTCTTCCGGGTAGTAAATGAAGAGCGTATTTTTTTTGACAAATAATGCTTTGTACAGATATAATGTGTAGCGGTCGTAGATGCAATTGCTCATTGCTCTAATAGTAAAACTGTCTAAAAAAAAAGTAGGGTGAATAAAAAGGTGCAATTGATGCAAATGCCATCATAGGAATACATGGGAATACTTATGTCAAAGGCCACTTATGCTCTACGCATGTATATATTGAATGGAATGTGAAGAGGCCATATGGTGAATGTCCATATAGCCAATGCATACACAAATAAAAGAGCATTTCACTTAAGCTCTCCCGTTGAAAAAAATGTGCACGTTTTTTTTTCAAATATTTACAAAAAATGCGAAAATTCCGTGATTTTTTTGGAGAAGAAACGCATGCACAGGTTGATGCAGCTAAAACGCAATATGCATATTCAAAAATACATTTGAAATTACTAAAAACAATGATTATATGCCTATATTATATGTGTACATATTCGAGAAAGCTACTGATCTTTACCACGAAATCATTGCGATAAACCCTTTTAAAACCCGAATCCAATTTTTGATATTAAAAACTAAAATTTTGAATAAGATAATTAAGTTGAATAATTCATGTAAACATATTTAAAAGAAGAACTTTCTTGATTCAGCTATAATCAACAGAATTGTTTTGCAATTGCTGCAGAAAAATGTCTAACTCGGTCAATTATTGTCAAATTCATGGTCTTCTGGGCTAGATTTGCAATGAAATTCTCTTCGATAATTCTTTTTTATGGAAGATTTCTGCTTGGCTATTATCGCAACAATATAGATTATTGCTCCCTTTTCTGAAAATTACTTTCGCCATAAGAATAGCGTGTAAACTTTTAGCATTTTAAAACCCCATTTATTTTTTGAATTCTCGTGTATTTTTTAAAATCCCATTTATTTTTTTAAACTCAATGTAATTGTTCAAACCTCCATACAGTGGAGTCCCTTTATAACAGCGTGTTCATTACAGCATTAGGAAATTCAGAACAGCTCCCATATGGAATGCATAATAAAAGTGTTCTCTGAAATAGCATTGCTTTTCGCAGTGCAAAATTTTGGATTCCGTTGGGTGCCGTTATAACGAGACTCCACTGTATCTTATAACGGATTGGAACCATAAAAGCAGAAATAACGTCATTATGCCGTTAATTGCACCTTTTTCAAATTGCTACGGGTCATCATTGAAGTTTTGGTGGTATGAAATGATTCCATGAAAATGCTGGTTCCTCAGGCGGTAAAATATGCGTTTTAGCTGGACCAACCTGTACCTTGGAGGAAGGGGGGAAAGTGTATGGGGAAGTCCATAAAAAGCTGTAGATGATAGATGATGACATGATGATGACTGACCTTTAGTTCTGGATCTGGTGAGTATCTCTGAGGAGGTGCTGAGAGGGGAGCCCACACGTCTGTTTTCTTTGCCAGATGGAACGTTGTTATTGCTGCTGCCCAATGGAGAGGATGAACATGGAGAGCCCACTGATTCCTCTTTGATTACTTTCCCGTCCATCAAACCCTGCTGCAAAATTAAACGAGATTTCATGTCCCGCACTTCTCTTAGTTATTTCGATTTTTTTCCCAAGTTTTTTTTTCACTTTAAAAGTCTGTTCACTGTACTAACTACCACCAAAAAATCCCTTCTTGTTCAATCGTGTATCGTTTGTTTTAGTTTTTTTTTTCGCACGTGCAATACCAGACGGGGTGGATGTGGGAAAAAGTTTTTCTATTGGACAAAAAATATTCTGCTATGGAGCTTTTTAGGAGAAGGAAATACAACTGTTTAAACACTCAGCGGGCACCCGCATGCTGGTTTAGTTGATTCAAATGTTTTTTTTTTTTGCCGTAATTTCGTCCATGTAAGAGTAGTTTGCCACCCACTTAATTATTATTTCATGTGAGATTTCAATGGCATCACAATATTCCAGTTCTTTTTCACGTTATTTCCCTCTTTTCCTGTCTCTCTCTCTCTGTTGCTTTTCCCTCATAAATTGTCCACTGATCCAAATTCCCCAATAAATTGTATAAGAATTTCCTCCAAACAAATTCCAAAGTAATTTCCTTCACCAAATTAATGGAACAACTTTTTTGCTGTACAAAAATGTTGTTTTTTTTTTGTAATTTCCCTCAGATTTCTCTTGCCAAAAAATTTCCAATTAGAAAATCCAAATATGAAAGTGAAATGTTCTTGCGATATAAAAATTGAATTCAAAATTCTCCCTCAACTTTCTCCAGCTTCAAGAAATTATATGTATGAGTTTAAGATTGAAAGAAGAAATTCCACACCGCCAAAAACTTAAACCGGGAGGAGAGGAAAATGTCATCTAAATTGACAATGAGAGTTCCTCAAACTTTTCTTCTTGTCTTTAACCATTTTTTTCTGTTAGCTTCCAATTTTTTATTAACACAAATCGATCCTTGACTATCTCTCCCCTCTGTAGAGTCAGTTAAACAAAAAAAAACTTTGTGGGAAATAATCAAATTCCCCAAATTTTGGGAGTATGTTTGTCTCTAAAGGAAGTTCCGGGGAAATTGCTCACACACACACACGCAATTTAATTTCCTGTGTTGTCTCTCAAAATGTCCTTTCAGTCAAAGATGAAAAACTTTTTTTTTCTTCTCTCTTTCAAAGTTCTTCTCATTGAAACTTTCTTACAGAGAATTCTTATAGAGAATTGGATGGATTCCTTGCTGGGTGCACAATGTGACTGGTAATGTGGTAATGCCGGGCTCCAATGCCTGTGCATACGATAGGGAAGACAAGGGAGATAAATACACACGGAAGTCCCAGGATGTCTGTGTGCTCTTGATGCTCATCACTGACTGAGAAACTCACACAAATGACTGACTACTGCCTCTTTAAAAACTCCAAAAAGTCTTGTGGGGAGAGCCAATGAATTCTATACATATGTATTCACACACTTTTCTCTCTCACTCTCTCTCTCTCTCTCTCTCTCTCTCTCTGTCTGTCTCTCTCTCAATACACACACGGAAGGGGGGAAACTGTACATATGAGATAAAAGTTGTGCAAGTGCCTGCAACACAATTGTACAGGATACACACGCTCCTCAATTCCCCTCGTCTCTCCCTTTAAATACAAAAGGGAGGCCATGTAAAGGGAATGTGTATACATGTGGCTCTTCCCAACTGGAATCTCTCTTTTGGGTCTGCACACACAAGTCATGGGGATAATGTACAGAGATCTATAGGTATGTACACCCATGTATAATGTGGGCAACAAGTAAAAGTGCAGATGTACACAGGAATTCCTTCGGTTCTCTCTCTTTTTCTCTCTCTCTCTCTCTCTCTCTGTTCTCTCTTTACTCCTGCCGCTGCCTCAATAAGCAAAGTGTGCGGTAGCTACCCGAATTTTTATTTCTATGCACACTTTTATACAATGTCAGGTCATACAATAGTCAATCCTATTGACTATCGTATGTATGGTATTGATGGGAGCAGCCAAAGTTTTTTTCTCATTGGAGCTCCCACAACCCCAAATAAGAGAGAAAGAGCGTCTCATCGGGGAGGAGAGAGAGAGAAGTCGGGAGAGAAAGAGAGACAGAGCTAAAAAAGAAAGAGAGAGAGAGCAATAAGTGAGAGAAAGAGAGAGAGAGAGAGAGAATTCGTGAAGAAGATTTACAGAGTAAAATAGAGAAGTACTAATAAAGGGAAAAGAAAAAACGCAGAGGGAGCACAGAAGGAGAGATAGACAGAGACAAAGGAGAAAAAAAGGAAAAAGGAAAAATGGAGAGTGTAAAAGATCGAATTATAAATTTGAAGGATAGCTGTAGATAAGCTAAGGCGGTAGAAGAATTACACATAATTGAATAAATGGCTCGAAAATACGTCAAACCAAAATAAAAGTGGGAGCAGGAGCAAAAATAAGGAGACGAACAGCGATGGAAAGAGACATAGCGAGAGAAAGAAGAAATTGAAAGAGGAAACGAGAGAAATGTACAGCAAGAAAGAGGAAAAGAGAGAAATGTACAGCAAGAACGATAAAAATTGAAAGAGGAACAGAGAAAAAAGAGAAATGTACAGCAAGGAAGATAAAAATTGAAAGAGGAAAAGAGAAATGTACAGCAAGAAAGGGAGAAAGAATGACAGAGAGATGCGGAGGACAAAAATGAAAAAAGTGGAAGAGGGAGAGAGCGAGAGAGAGAAGAGAAAATTAAAATAAAAGTAAGAAAGAGATTCAGAAGGGAAGAGAGACTTATAAGCGGGAAAGTGTAAGAAAGAGTGCGAGAGTGCTACAAAGGATGAGGGAGAGTGGCTCAAAAGGTTAGAAAAAGAAAAAAGGCAAACGTTCTACTGAGCAACTGAACCCATTTCATTCCTAGAAAAAAAGTAAACTCAAGCTATAGTTGTGACCTTTTACACAAGATCCCGTAAATCTCTTGGAAAATCCCTTTTTTCTTAAAGAAAGTCGAGATATAAATCTTTGATACTTCACCTGTCTATGTGCATCCGAATTCCCGCGTGTAACATAAGTGTGAGAATCAAATCTGATCTTCTCCTTCCAACCTAAACTTGTACTTACATATACATACAATCACGCACTACACATTCTAGGAAATAAAAATGCTTCCCAATTGCATAAACTATTGAGAATATTTCTAAAAATAGAAGTAATTCAGAACTACTTATTTCCTAAAAAGCGACTTCACATCAATACCTATGACACCTTGATTTGTAAAAACTCCCTCCTCAAAAAGTGACAGGAAGGAGAATTCCCCAAACATTCCTACAGGAGGCTGGCTTCCTTCGAGAAGCATATGCACTCCCCAAAAAAGCAGATTGACTACCAATACTAATAATAAATGCCAAAAACCCCAGTAAATAAACGGTTCTGGCAGAGGAAAAAGGGGGAAGACAGAACAGGGTGTAACATCCAGTTTTATTTTACAAGGAAATCTGTTATTTCTTTCCCAGTTGGGGAAAAAAGGACCTTTTGTTCTCTGGTGAATTCTCCAAAAATGTGACTGTTCTTCTGTGTATATAGAAAAAATAGACCGAAAAAGGATGAGAGCAAAAATAGACTAAGAGAGAGAGAGAGAGAGAGCCGCAGAAGGAGATGGAGGAGAAGAGCTAAACAGAGATCACAGATGACAGGGAAGCCGGTAATGCCAAACGAGGCTGAAATGATCCAGCTTCCGTTTGCATCTGCATCGATCCCTCCATAAACATTACCTGATACTTGAACAATGACATATTTTCACACAGACACGCACTTCTCTCGTGTCTCTCTCTCTGTCTCCGTCTCTCTCTAACTCTCTCTTTCTTCCTCTCTGGTTCGGACTTATTTTTAGAAAATCCATTGCATCTCTGAACAGAATCCCCGTTTATTACCTTCCATTCTCTCCCTTTCTATTTTCTCTCTCTCTTCTCTTTCTATTTTTCATCGCTCTCTCTTCTCTCTCTTTCTATTTTTCCTCTCTCTCGCTCTTCTCTCTCCCTCTTCTCTCTTTCTCTCTCGTTCCCTCTCTTTTTCTCAAACGCTGTCTCTCTCATCCTCTGTCTCTCTTTCTTTCTCTCATTCTCTCTCTCATCCTCTCTCTCTCTTTTTCTTTCTCTAATCCTCTCTCTTATCGTCTCTTTCTTTCTCTCTGACTCTTTCTTTCTATCATCCTCTCTTTCTTTTTTTTTCGTTGTCTTATCCTCTCTCTTTCTGTCCCTCTCTTCTCTCTCTCCCTTTCTCTCACACGCTGTCTCTCTCTCTTTCTCTTTCTCTCATAGGCTGCCTCTCTCATCCTCTCTCTCTCTCTTTCCGCTTCACACGTGCAAGCCTTGCTAAGCCAGATAAAACCGGGAGCAAACTGCATTTCCCATGCATTTTCTCTCTCTTTTCTCTCTCTCCCTCTCTCATGCTAAGCACAGCTTCCTCAAATACATCTGTAACCCATTCATACATAAGAACGTGAATCCTAATTTTATTTTCCAATGCATCCTGAGATTGCAGTATCAATATTCCCCAGGATGTAAAATGGTAAATATGCTTAGCCATGTACTATCTATACGTAATAAAAATAAAGAAAAATAAAGCATACTATAGAGATAAGAGAATACAAACAAATGGCTGCGGGCAGATAATAAACGCATTTAAAATGCGTGACTCAGGTCAAGCACTTCCACTGACCCACTCCATCCGCTGCGAAAATGAAAAAAAACATTAAGAGAAAAATCTAGGGGAATATAAGGGGAACTCTTGAGGCGAAAGTCAACACATTGGGCTATAAATTATACACGCACATCATTACACACTCACTGCTCCCTAGCCATTTATCATAATCAACCCTTTGAGACGGGAGTTGTAGAGGGAACGTCTCCCTTTATCTTCGCCTTACCCCTTTCGGTCCTTCCCTTCTTCTTCCATCTCTCTCTCCTTTCCCTTTCCCTTCCTGATCCCTCTCTCTCTATTTCCCTCTTTGAATATTCCTTACACTTCTTCCTTTCGGAAGCAACAGGAGGGAGGAAGGCTTTTTGAGAATAAAAGTGGGGAAATAGAATCCGCAGCACCTTTCTTCCCTTCCTCAGTTTTGATGTACAAAAATAGAACGAAACACCTTGACCCACACCTGGAAAGGAGACTGTTTCAGTTGTCTCTCTTTCTCTCTCTCGTGTCCTTTCTTGCAAAATTAAGCCAACAAAACAACTCTTACTATCATTCCAGACCCTATTTGTACTCTTTCCCCCCAAAAAACTGTGTCAGTCACCGCAGCTTGTGGGTGACAATAATAGAAGCCAAATGTCTAAAAGCAGACGCATGTAAACAGAGGATTAGGGAGAGAGAAATTATCGTCATCATGCGTATATCTACCAGATGGAAAGGAAGAGATAAATAGGGCCAATTAGGAGTAGGAAAAAATGTGTAACTATTATTAAATCAGGATAAAAACGCCCATGATCCAGCCGCATGATGCCTCTCAAAGTGCGAAAATATAATGTAAAATGAAGATAAATTCTAAGGGAGACGAGAAGACTTTTAGGGGAATTAAAAAGCAATACAGAAATTGGGGAAACTCCGGTCCAATTAGGAATGTGTACATATTTCCCTTCAAAATTTCCATTCATTTACCCGGATCGTAATTTACTTAAAAAGCGATGGATCAAAAAGAAACTTTTTTTTAAAGGAGGGAAAAACCAACAGGGGGAAAGGGTGCTGAAAGCCCCCTCTCGTTTATCAATTCAAGTGCCAAGTGTACAGGGATACTTAATAATAAAACAACATACACATGGCAGCTGATCCCTCATTTCGAATCACGAGGGGGAGAAACCCTTTAATTTCTTCTTTATCAAACTTTTCAAGCACAGAAGCACACCCTCTATCATTTCTTTAAAGTCCTCTAATATCACCCCTAGCTAAAGTTAAGGGGGTAAACCACCCCCTAATAACACAGTGACATTGCCTGGTACAGTCAGGGAAGTTATGGTATTGGAATACCCCAAACACTTGAAAAGGCAGGGACAATGGCACTTGAAATTATTTCTAAATACGGAGGAAAAGTATATTTATCACCCATTGGCTGTCAACACAGATGTAAAAGGCATACATATGGACATATGGAGGATCATAAACCCCCAAAAAAACACATGATATGGATGGGCCTTCAACGCATTTTTTTTCCTGGCAAGGTAAAAGATTGAAGGAAAGAGAGACAGAGAGACATAAAAAAGGGAAGAGAAAAAGAGAGCGAAATGTGGAAAAACGGAGAGAGCAAGAGAGAGAAACCGAGAGAAACAGAGAGAGAATGAGAGAGAAAGAGAGAGAGAGAAACCGAGAGAAACAGAGAGAGAATGAGAGAAAAAGAGAGAGAGAATGAGAGAGAAAGAAAGAGAGAGAGAATGAGAGAGAAAAACAGAGAGACAGAAGTGCGGCAGGAGCAAATGTTATTTCTCAACAAATACGATAACTCTAACACCTTTTTTTTTAATAATGTACCCACATGATGCCAATGAATCCTTATATGACCTCCTAAATGAAATACAAAGCCCATATATCCAAAAAAAATATCTACCGGTATATACATAAGGAAAATATGGGAGAGCAATTATTTCGACATTCAGCATGAATCTAACATCTGCACAAGATGCTCCAAGAGCCTTTATGCCATTATTATTACTATTTAGTATGTATTCCAAAATATCCCAGAACATTATGTATATCTCATTCTCACTCTTTTTTTTCTCCCTCCAATATGATATGCGTATAGGTACTCCCACAATATCTTCTATAAATGCATAAGTCCCTTGAACAAGCCATGTGTGTTTTTTCCGTATTGTGTAGAAAGAAGCCATTCAAAATGGGTGTGAATACCCAAGTTCCACGGTGTACGCGGTACAATGCTTCCACTATAGACAAAGGTAGATATACATATGTAAGATGTGGAGGGAGAGAAAGGGGTCCCATTAAAATATGATAATAACACGATCTTCCATATTACATACACATCCCGTGGCGAAGACAAAAAAGGGGTAAACCAGGACTAGCGTCGTTTCAATACAGTTCCTGTAATTGAATCTTTTTACGTCGGTGGGTGCCTGTGAGCAATATGCACAGGTTTCATATGTACAAAAACTACCCCAAAAGAGGGTGAAAAACACCCCTTTCCTTCAATCTGCCCCGCTCCCACCGGTTTCAACGGGGACTTAGGAGACAAGGGAGACGGAGAGAGAAATGACAAGTATTTGAAGAGACTATAGAGGATCATTCCATCACAAACTTGTGATTCGTATTATTAATACTTTGAACACTTGCAGACATACTGACAGACCGGGAGAGAAGGCTCAGATGTGAATAACATGCAGGAGCGCGTGAAGAGTGAAGTGGGAGAGAGAGAGAGAGAGTGAGAGAGAACAGAAAGGCTTGAGATAAGAAACAGAGATGTCTTATGCAAGTGGTTAGAGGAAACAGAAAAGAATCAAAACAAAGAAGTGCAAGTTAACAGAATCAACGGATTTGTAATATTGAAAAAGCAGAGAAGATCATATTGAACAAGAGGATACTGTATGCTAAAAACACTAAAGGGGTAAGGTTCGAGAAAATATACAAATATTCAGAGCTCTTTTTCAGGAATAATGGAGATGTCCAAGGGAAAGCGGAAAGGCCACATGAAATGGAGGAAACAAGAGAGGAAATAAATGATAAAGGTGGAACGAAAAAAGAAATAGAGAGATACCAAAAAAAGAGGAGGAAGGACAGATACGCAGTCTGAAAAAATCCTCTGAAAACACGATGTAAATGGAGATTGAACAAAATAGATAAAAACAAGAGAAGGAGAAAATACAAAATGAAAAAAGCCAGAAAGGAAAATATGCATATTTATGGTATACCCAAAGAAAGGCAAAAATTAGATTTATTATGGAATTAAATGAGAGATTATAGGTGGGGAAAGAGACGGGGAAAAGGAAAATAGAGGACACCAATGGAGACGGAGACATGAAACAGAGAGAGTGACGTCAAAAAATAAAGGGGGGAAGAGAAACTAAAGTAGAACTAAAAGGAAAAAGAGAAAACGAAAAAAAGGGAGAAAGAGAAGAAGAAAAAATAAAGGGAGAAATAGAAAAAGAAAAAATAAAGGGAGAAATAGAAAAAGAAAAAATAAAGGGAGAAAGAGGGAAAAAATGGAATAAAGAGGAGAAGAAAAAATAAAGGAAGAAAGAGAAGAAGAAAAAATAAACGGAGAAAGAGAAGAAGAAAATCAAGCGAGACAAGGAAATAGAAGATAATAACACGAAAAAGAGAAGAAAAAATAAAACGAAGCAATTACAAACACGGGATGGACAAGGGGAATACTCAGAAAGACAAAGAATTCAAAAAATTGCCAGCCAATAATCCCAGGAACAACAATATTTGGATTAAGGTATCCTCTCAATCCCCACAAAAAGATGTGCCGTAAAAGAAAGTGAACTAAAAGGGAATTTATAATCCCCAGCCTTCCTCAACCTCTCCAAGCAACCTCTCCCTTCTGATATTCTGCCAGGTTCTCCCAGCCAATTGCCCATGCCAGAGGTACAAGAAATAGGACTTGCCTCAATCCCCCCAAAAGGGTACGTATACCGTCATAAGGGGGAGAAGGAGGAGGGCGGAGGAGACCCTGGGCTGGTGAGATAAAAATGAACACATACTTTCCTTGGTGTCTGTGTGCACATTAAAAATTCAAGTACACTCTTTGTCTCCTTCCATTGACAAAGTAGGGGGAAAAGTGTAATAGTAGCCACATGTGTGTGTTAGGAAAGCAGGAGCGAGCATTATTTGTACAGAAAGAGAGAGAGAGAGAGGAGAGAGAGAGAGAGAGAGAGAGAGAGAGAGAGAGAGAGAGAATGTGTGTATAAGGACATCTTTCATTTTCATGACGGTGATAGCTGCACCTGAACCGACAGGTGTGAATATAAAAGTCCTACACAGATCCATGCACACAGACACACACACATGCCTCTCCTCGAGTCTCCTCGATTCTCCTCGACTCTCCCTCTCTCCCATATGAGGATGTGATGACAAAAACAAGCCGTAACCCACCAGTCGTCGTCGCCAATAATCATCATAATAATGCTACTACCAGCCGTCCTATTACTACTCCCCAGGTCCTTAATCCATTATACAGATCCATATTCCATATGAATACACGCACATGTGCATTACATACCAATGTACACACACCAGCTCTTTCTCTCCCTCAAATCTCTCTTCTGGAGCATCGCCCGGCCGGGTGTTTTCCCACTTTGTTCTTCCTTGCGTCTCTTTCTATTCCCCATTTTTCTTCTTTTTTTATAATCTCGCTTTTTCAAAAAACGACTTACATGCTCTTACTAATGGTTTGCCTAATGGCAATCAATGTCACTCCTTTCCGATCTCTATTTACCTTTTTCTTCTTCATTTTTTCCTCCGATATTACTCTCTCACTTTTCTCGTCCCTTTCTCTCTGTCGGGGTTCCCTCTCTCTCTCTCTGTCGGGTTTCCCTCTTTCTGTGTCTGTGTCTGCGTCTCCCTCTCTCTCTTTCTCTCTCTGTCGGGTTTCCCTCTTTCTCTCTCTCTTTCTTTCTCTGTCGGTTTCCCTCTTCCTCTCTCTGTCGGTTTCCCTCTTTCTCTCTCTCTTTCTCTCTCTGTCGGTTTCCCACTTTCTCTCTCTCTTTCTTTGTCGGTTTTTCTCTCTCTCTTTCTTTCTCTGTCGGTTTCTCTCTTTCTCTCTCTCTTTCTCTCTCTGTCGGTTTCCCTCTTTCTCTCTCTCTCTTTCTTTCTCTGTCGGTTTCCCTCTTTCTCTCTCTCTTTCTCTCTCTGTCGGTTTCCCTCTTTCTCTCTCTCTTTCTCTCTCTGTCGGTTTCCCTCTCTCTCTCTTTCTCTGTCTCTGTCGGGTTTCCCTTTCTCTCCATTTTTCTCTGTGGTTTCCGTCTCTCTTTCTCTGGTTTTCTGCTTTCTTTCTTTCTGTCTCGTTTTTATTTCCTCTTATTCTCTGGCTTTTCTCTCTTTTCCTTCTGGCTTATCTCTCTTTCCCTCTGTTTTTCTCTCCCTTTTCTTGCTTGCTTTCTCTCCACTTTCTCTTTAGTTTATTTCACCCCTTTCTCCCTCATTTTGCTCGGAAATGTTTCTCTCATTTTGCTCCCAATTTCCTCTCGCTTTTCTCTACAGTTTTTCCTCTTTTCTCCACGCACTTTTCTTTATTCTTCTTCCTCCTGTTTTCCCTTGATACCTTGTACTTGTTGTGTCTCTCATAATTCTGTCCTAGCCCCGCTTTTTCCACAAAATTCTTCCTTTCCTTAATCCTTCTTTCTCCTAATTTTTCCTTTTCCTCCCTACGTCCGAATTATTCCTCTAATTTCGTCTTGCCTCCACAGCACATGAAGTCTCTGCTGATGCTTCCCTTTGCGCATATGTACATATATCGTGTACACGGGATATTATTCCGATTTCTCCCGCATCTTCCCTGGGTTTCTCCGGGGTAAAGGGTATCAGATGCTACTTAATCTCCGCAGGTGCCCAGTGCATGGGAATATCCCAGGAAAATGCCTAGGCAACACTCGGATCCTGCGGATGTGGTCTCTCCCTCCTCGATACATCGGGGGTTACTCACTCAAATGAGTCTAGCCATTCAGGTAAGAGCGACCACAGTATGGGTAAGATCACACGTGCATGATCCTGGACCCACCCCACGGATCACCTGGATTCTTTCAATTAAGCCCTATTCTCCACAGGGTTGTACAGGAATCACCTACCTTGCCCTTTTTATCCTATCTGTAGTAGCTTTTTTTTGGAATAAAAATGGACCCAAAATATTGACGGTGAATTTTCAGGGGGGATGAATCTACAGTCAATTCGGGCTTGCCAATCACCTTTCAAATACACGGGGCGAATGCGCAAGAGATATACATACATGTATATGTACATATAATGTATATACTAGATATACTTGATATAATGGATAGGGATAATTCCCATAAATAAATACTTTTGAGAGGTAGCAACTGGTTCCAAAGGAAAGTGAGGTTTAGGCGGAGGAATTATTTGAGATTTTACCCAGTTTTGTCTATAGCCCAACCACGGGGGAAGGCAGAATTATGGGATGAAATAAAATAGGCCAACATATGAGGAAAACAGCCCAATTTCTAGCATGTGTCTCCCATTCCGTCTGGGCTGTGAGGTAAAGAAAATGTGCGAGGAATGAAATTGCCATCATCATATAATTAGATGACTTGGCCCTTCCTCCACAAGGATGTACGTCATTCCATTTAGTGCATGTGTATGCATATGTATACGTATGTGTTTTTAGGAGAGGAATAAAAGTCATTAGTTACGTGGAAGAGAATGTGATTCATTAGAATTGCATCCAAACCACAGGTGTGAAATGTGTCACAATACCGCACATGCTGTTCAAGCCCAACAAATGTTTTTTTTTTTGGTGAATTGAGAAATGTGCAGATTTTCTCCAACAGACTTTTCTTTCCCTCTTCCTAAGTAAACAAAATTCAGATTCAGATTTGAGCTCATTTGCAAAAAAAAATGCAGATATTTCTCCAGGGGATTGTGGGATTGGAAAAGTTATTTCAGTCACTGGATTTTCCAAGAACTGAAAACCAGACAGAGGGCAAGGCGGGAGCAGAAATATCTGGCGTTAATTCCTTTTGACACTCTCAACTTCCTTCGTGGTTTGTCAGAATGAGAGAGAGAGACAGAAAGAGAGAGACGGAGAGAGAGAGTGAGTGGGAGAGTAAACCAGAAAAAGTTTTTCAAATATCTGGTAAAGTATTAAAAAAGTTCTTAACCAAACTTAACCATATCAAGGAATACTTTTCCATTTTTTTTAAATTCAACATTTCCATGAGAGTAAAGGAGGAATCAAGTCATAAGGATATTATCGGGAAAACGCAGGGCGCGGGAGGAAATAAATCCGATGGGAAGGAGTTCGGCAGTGAGAGAGAAGTGAAAGGAGCGAGAAATAATTGTGGAATGATATAGTTAGACAAGAATAGCTTAAGACAAAGGAAAAAAGGGAAGAGAAAGAAAGCCAAAGGCGATAGAGGAAGACAAAAACAGAGAGAAAGAAAGAAAAAAACAGAGAGAAAAATACAGAAAGCAACCCAGAAAGACACATAAAGAAAAAATCCAAGAGAAAGAGAGAGAGAAACAGCGAGAAAAGAAAAGGAGAAAAAAAACTCAGAAGGAAAGAGCGAGAAAAACTCAGAGAGAAAGATAAAGAGAAAAAGCCCCGGAGAGAAAGAGAGAGAGAAAAAAACCAGAAAGAATGAGAGAGAGAAAGAAAAAAACTAGAAAGAAAGAGAGAGAGAGAAAATAACGAGAGAGAAAGAGAGAGAAAGAAAAAACTAGAGAGAAAGCGAGAGAGAAAATAACCAGAGAGAAAGAGAGAGAGAAAATAACCAGAGAGAAAGAGAGGGAAAAAATAACCGGAGAGAAAGAGAGAGAGAAAACTCAGAAGGAACGAGCGAGACAAACTCAGAAGGAAAGAGCGAGAAAAACCCAGATAGAAAGACAGAGAAAAAGCCCCAAAGAGAAAGACAAAAATAAGCAGCTCTGGAGAGAAACAGAGAGAAAAATCCAGAGAAAGAGTGACAAACGATCCCAGAGAGAAACAGAAAGAAAGCCCCAGAGAGAAAGAGAAAATGAAATGATAAAGAATCGACAATGGAGAGAGAAACGTAATATCGAGAAAGGAAACTATAAAAATCAGAAAAAATCAAAAGAAATGGAGGAGACAGATAGAAAGAAAGAGATAAAAACCAAGAGAAAGAGGCAGAACAAGAAAGAAAAAACCAAAAAAGAATAAAAGAGAATGCAAGAAAAAAGAAAACATACAGAGAGCCAGAGATGAGAAAAGGAGACAAACTGGGGATAAAAAGAGAGAAATCAAAGATTGGTAAAAGAGATTGGAAAGGACTGATGACGAAAAGAAAGAGACGGGGACAAGAGATATAGAAATAGAGAGAGATTTTGGAAGTAAGAGTATGCATTGTGGTGCAGATAATTGCGTAGGGGCGGACATGGGAGGATTGATTGAGTTGAAATTCGGAGAGATTCCAGCAATTTAAAAGCTTCGCTATCTCCGCTTCCATACATTTTTATGGCAAACACGGGCATCTTTTTTACTCTTCCACACACACAAAACTCTGGAGTGTATATGTGGATTTGTATATAGACATTTTTTTAAAAGTATTATAACATTCCTCCAAATTTTCCATTTCCTTTGCCAGCTCAGCTCTGGAGGGGCAAGAAAGGGTGAAAATGAATGCATATAACATATGTAGGGACATGTGTAGGTAAGGGGATGGGGAAAGTAAGAGAAAAAGTCGGCGTATCAGTGGAAGTCAGAGCTCCTCACTTGACATTTCGCCTGAATATTCAATATCCGTTTGGAAGTCTGTACGACTTGATAAGGCGCCTTCTCTCATTGACTCAGCTCCGGCTCCGCTCCTCACTCTGTCCCCTCTTTTCTCTCTGGCTTCCCACAAATATTCACATCTTCCCAAACCTTCTCTCACAGCACTCTCTTTCATGCCGAATCTTCTCCCTCTCAGGCACTTAATTTCCATCAAATTTTCCGGATTTCCTTTTTCTATTGCATCATTCTCATTTTTCAGTTTTATTGTACAAAATTAATTTCTTTAAACAGCGTGAAACTTTTATTCCTTAAATTATGCTCTGGCTGTATTTGCTTTTCTATGAATAATTATTTGGTATTGATTCGTCCCTTGGGATTCCTTGTACCCTTTTATTCATTTTCATTCATCTTCCAATTATTTTTCATGTTGACTCTCGCTTCTCGTGGATATTTAATACATAATTTAAGGCAGTCATTAATGCCTTTTTCTAATCTTTCTATTTTTCTCTTCAATTTCCTTTATTTTCCCTGTTTTTTATTCCCATAGAATTTTCTCTTTCCTTTTGGCTGTGATTTGTCTTATCGTTTTGCTTCATTTTCTTTCTTATTTTTCCTTTTGGCTTTGATTTGTCTTATCGTTTTGCTTAATTTCTTTTTCCTTTGATTTTCTCTCTGCCACATCCTTTATTTACTCTATCCTTTTTTTTCTCTCTCTCTATTTCCTCTTTGTGTACTTCGTCCTGTTTTTCATTGATTTCTCCTTTAAAATTTGATGTGCTTTTTTATTTTTTCATTGCTTTTCCCTTTCGATTTTTTCTTCCATTTTCTTTTTCTCTCTCCCTCGTTCCTTTAGATTTTTATATTCTTCGATTACCGCTTTCTTTTCCTCTCTCATTTTCGTCACATTTATCTATCTTCCTAGCAGTCTATATCCGTCCATTTTCATCTTTTTTTTACTCTCATCAGCTCAAATTTTTTTTCTTCTCTGGTCTCCTTCTTCCCGAATACCTAAGAAAATAGATACCCCATTTTCCCAAACATTTATACTTTAGCAAACCCTATTAAAGGGAAAATGTTCAAGAAAAGGTATATGTTCGCAAATAACATGAAGAAAATCATAACGGCTATAGTGAACTTTGTGATTGCCCATTGCATGGTGCAAAAAACGGGAAATAAGTAATATGTGTGTCATTGGAGGTGGGGCAAGTTCAGAATTCATTTTTTGCAAAAGAAGACCTGTGTTGTGTGGGGCAACTCTTGATGTTGTTATCTTCCCCAGTCCATAATATAGAGTTTATGCAGTGGTCGTAAGATACAAGCTTTTGTGCCCGCAGACGCTGACACAGCAGGAGACAGTGTGATTACACACATGACATGGAGCACTTACAGGGCCACCGAATTTTGGAGAGTCTTAAAATTATTAGGAGTTCAGCCTCTCTTGTACTATCTATCCTTACAGGGCTTGTTCAGTTTCTGTGAGAGCAAGAGAGAGAGAGAGAGAGAGAAGCGATTACATATGGGAGTCTGAGAGCCTGATTAATTTCCAGCGTATGGACGATGTGCGATTACAGAGTTGGTTTGTGGTGGTGGAGGGAGAGGGATATATACATATGTATATATACATAGCTATATGTACATACTTTTAGATGGAGGAAACCCCCTATAATCCTCCACATTGATGCCTCCTCGGGAAATACGTCCCAAACACACTGTGTTTTCCTCCCTTGCAAAAGAGATAACTGGAAACATCCACTCGTACAAGTCCTCCTTACATGTGGTGGGAACTGATAGGGCAGCACACAACTTCTTGATTACTCCCACTGCACCGCCACCTTTCCCCGGGCTTTTGTCGGGGCTATACACAGAAGAGCAGGAGTGAGAGAGAGAAACCGGCTCAAAAAAGTTCCATACAAAACCAGCTCAACGTATAAACCCAAACCGATAAAGGGATGTACATACATATTTCCCACCACCCGCCCCCTCCCCTTCAACGGAAATCCATGGAAGACCTGGTTGGTACGGGACACCAAGAAAATCTGGGAGACGTAGGGATCAGGGCCAAGGAGGTGATTAAAGGACTTGACGAAAGGTAGGGCTTGCACGTCAGTGGGAGGGGGGAAACCCGGGGATAATATCTGGCATTTGGTGGAATAAAAAAGGACATTTTACTACACTTATTTTAAGATGGGAAGGAAAAGGGGGGAAGGAAAATTGTCAAAAGAATTGTTTAAAGAAAAATAAAGGGGGAAAGTGTAAAATCAAAAATTGAGGAAC
Organism: Disparrhopalites patrizii; assembly: GCA_034698585.1. Classification (NCBI taxonomy): domain Eukaryota; kingdom Metazoa; phylum Arthropoda; class Collembola; order Symphypleona; family Sminthuridae; genus Disparrhopalites; species Disparrhopalites patrizii. The sequence continues at coordinate 25,551 of JAQGBT010002145.1, forward strand.
AAGGAAGAAACGGGAGAAGAGTTAGGAAGAAACAATGAAGATGAAAAGGAAAAGGATTGAAAAATTTACAAAAAGTAGAAACTTTTAAATAGGAAAAGAGAAAGGGAGAAACAAAGGACACGGAAGAAGAAAAAAGGAAAAGCAAATTTTAAAATAAATTTTTAATTTTAAAAGTTGAGGAACAAAGTAGAAAGGGAAAATAGAAAATAATAGAAAAAGAGAGAATAGCCAAAGATATGTAAACGGAGAAAGAGAGAATATCTAAAAATAGAAAGCAAAAGAGAAGTAAAAGGAGAAATAGACAAAATCAGGAAAAAAGGAGAAAGCAAAAGAGACGTAAAAGGAGAAATAGACAAAATCAGGAAAAAAGGAGAAAGCAAAAGAGACGTAAAAGGAGAAATAGACAAAATCAG
>JAQGBT010002146.1:0-25950 GCA_034698585.1 Disparrhopalites patrizii
AAGCATTGGCCAATGGTCACCCTGGAATTTCGTAATGGTCACCCGGGTGACCGAAACCCCCCGGTTGCACACCGCTGATTTACACAATGTAGCCTAAATATTTTTAAAATAATAAAAAATATTGGAAACTAAACGGTTCGTTTTTCGAAAAACTTGTTCAGTCACAACGTTTACATTGTTAACAACAAGCACCGAATCTTTTGCATTTCCAAATATTGCATGGCTCCAAAAAAAAAAGAAAATTATAATAATTAATACCTACTTACCAAAAGCAGAGAAGAAAAGCATGGAATGTCGGTATAGGGGTCAAACGCAATTTTTGAGCTGCCCCTCTTCCACAATGGAGTCTTGGATCCGCTTCGGCCCATATGAACTTGATTCGTGAAAACGGTGCCAAAGACCGCGTCGCAGGTGCATTTAAACATTGGAGCCAAAACGTAACGAGCATTTGCAGTGGGATGAGAGAGAGAGAGGAATGAAGAGAAACGTTTAGTGACGAAGAGAGAGCCTGTGTACAGTGTGCACTGCACATGTCACCCAAACGTAAGTGCAGCACACGTCCTCTCCACTATAGGCACTCCTCCGTCACTATTTTCGTCCTATTTTACGCGCTAAATTTGAAATTACGTTTTGTCCCAACCCTGAAATATACCTATAAAGTGTGCAGCAACGTCGGCTATAGGCACCTCCTCCCTCTCCATTTTCGTCCTTGTTTACGCGCCAAGTTTGAAAATACGTTTTTCCCAAACCCTGAAAATTATGTTGAAACCAAAATGAAAATTATATTTGACCTTTGGAAATGATGCGAAAAGACGGAACAAAAGTACAAGATGCAGAATTTGACTAAATCAATTCCGACAAAGGAATAATAAAGATTGAAAGGAGCAAAAAATGTGTAGGAGTAGCATAAAATTACTTATGATAACGAATTAGTGTTTTTCATAAAATTTCATTTCAAATTATGAAAAATGTACTAAAAATTTGGAAAATATTACATGATGCGAAACTGACTCAAATATTCAATGGATGAACATGGTATGAATATTATAAGCAAATAAATGTAAGTGTGAAACGGTTTGCAAAACGTTTGCCAAACAATATGATCTTCAGTACTCAGGAGATACGACATATTTAACAAGAAACATAAGTGAACGGTTACTTTATTAATTAATCCCCAGCACTTGACCGATCGTAGACGAGGAATGAGGAATCACTTGATTCGGACGACCTGATACATGTCACGGGTCCAAGTGGATTGGGTTGAAACTTGATACAAGGACAAAGGAAATGAGGGAAATATTATCAATTAAATTTAATCCACCATCGTGGAATATAAAAACATTTTTAGTTTTTTAGGAATGAAAAAATTAAAATGTAATCACGGAAAAGTCTTCCCTGCCCCTGCCCGACTGCTACATGCCTAAAAATCTGCTTTTTCAGCATCCATAAACACATATTTTGGATGTATTTACATATTTACGGATCCCACGGTAATTTCAAAAGAGGTTATTATTGCAACTTCTGAACTTGCAACATCTTCCCCTCGGATGAATGAATGCACTTTTACATGAGGTAACAATGTACCTCTGTCCACAAATATGCCGAAAGCCGAAATGCAAACTGCCGAAATAAAACAGGGAATTTCCTAACTTAAATGTAATCGACCGCCTGCTCAAGTAACTTTTCCCACAAAGTCCATTGATAACAATGACGAAGCCCTTTCTACGTTTCCCCAGTGGGAATAACACCTATTTCACCTTAACTATTCCAGATCCTATCCATTCGTTTTTTGGGCCATTTATTATGGAATGAGAGTATTACAAAACATGTAGAAAGTTAGGGACGTATCCTGCGAAAAAAAAATCGTAAATCTTGTCCAGAATTATCGCACTGCACCTGCCAAAAACTGTTATAAGTCCAAATTTTAGTCTACAGCAACTAGACGCTTGTCAAAGGTTGAAGTAAACTGCACGAAAATTTTCGATTTTCTACCTTAACAAGTAATCCTAAACAATAATTTTAGGAAGTGTCAGGCAGGTGTGGATAAATTTTTTGTACCCGAAATCATTCTTAGCTACGATGGTAGGAACAAAATCGGGTACGAATACAAAAGTCTTAATTATTCTTACCATTTGTTTGGCTCCAGTCACGGGGACTTCGTGGCCAAGTTTCGACGGTTCCTTTAAAACTGACCAAACAAAGGAGCCTGGAACTTTCGGGGCTGAAATCGTAAATTCCGCAGTGAGGAAAATCCGAAGATCTCAACTTTTCTCGGATGACTACGACTTCCTGCCAAGGTCAGCCTTTTTGCTCACAAATTTCGGTACGAACAATGACACCTTCCGGCCGGGCTATTTTGGAGGAATTTGGCAGTTATCCGAAACCATTTTGAACATCACGAAATCCGAAAAGCTGGAGCCAATTCACAATAAAATCCTCTCTGCCTTCGACATAAATTGGTCCAAAGTGGAATGGAAGGACCTTACCAAACCCTTGTTCGGTGCCCTAGCCGTTCGGCTCTACCTTCACACAGTGACCCCATTCTTGCCCCAAACAATTGTCAAGCAAGCACTTCTGTGGCAACAATTATTTGGAAATTCCTCCAATTCCTATGCGGAGTTCATCACCAAAATCACGGCCTTTGAGAATGGGGTGGAGAAATGCAAGGGGCTTTTCGACCTTATCATTCTAATTGATGGATCCGGAAGTGTTGGGACGGAGGACTTTGAAAAGTCCAAGGATTTTGTGGTCACACTTTTCAATACTTACTCCACCTCCGATGTTCGAAAAGGTTTTGTAGTTTATGGGGACATTGCCTATCTGATCTTCCCCCTGGACAATAACTACACCCAAGTGGAACTGCAGGACGTGGTCAAAAATGTGGGTTATCCAGCACAAAGTACCAATACGAACTCGGCCTTGATGATGGCGATGGATATGGTTAAAACTGCCAGTCCCCGACCTGGAGTCCCGTCCATTGTTATCATCTTCACGGACGGAGAGTCCAATGTGGGTGGTGGGATTTCCAATATCAAATATGCTAGGGAGGCCAATATCACCATGTTTGCTGTTGGTATCGGTCCCCGGATCAATGGGACGGAATTACATATGATTGCCCACAATGACTCCAGTCGAGTGATGACCGTCCATGATTTCACCACCCTCCTGACCCTGGCCAATCGCCTCAATGCCGAGACTTGCCTGGTATCCCAGATGCCCAGTGTGGACGAGGAACTGGAGGTGATCCTGGAGAAGGACGAGGCTCGCTATTACACCTACCCAATGACGGTGGAGGGTGTGACGGTGACCTTGAACAAAACGACGGGAGACATTGAGGGGTATTATTCATTCAAGGAGGAGAACCCTTCCAAATCCATTCACGACGGGGTTTTAGTAAATGAAACAACGTACATCCCACCGCCCCCACAACTCCTGGAGAAACTCTTGTCCAAAGAAATGACGGAGGCAGAACTGGCTGATCAACTCCATATTGGGATAGAGGGGAAAGGAGACGGCGAGAATGCTGGGACCTTGCTGGTGGAGGAAGGAAACAATGTCCTTGAATCCTCCAAAGAGAACCTCAATGGGAATTCAACGGAAGAAATTTCGGATCTTGAGCAAGTGGACAGCAACAAATTAAATGAGGAACAACAAGAAGGACGCCAATCAGAGGCGGTCGAACCTGATTCTTCCGAGAAGGGTAAGTCACTGGATTTTCGGGGACTTCGCATGTATTCAGGTAAGAAATACTCGTCTGGAGTCACAAACATGAACGTAACACTCTAAATGGGTGTATCGGTAAAGTCACTTTCAAACAACCCACAAATGTGTAAGTTGCCTTATTTACCTGATTTATACTGTCTTCATTGCAGGCTCCAACGATTTGCAGGGTCAAGCAAAGTGCCTGGATAATCAAGTTGCTTTCCACCCGTTTCCTGGTAGGTGTGACCTGTACACTTTATGTGCTTGCGGGGTCAAAGTTCTCCTGGAGTGCGCACCTGGACTGTTTTTTGACTCAACGTTAAGTACGTGTAACTTCATTCAACTAGTCGATTGCAAGGATTCTCCTTACGGGAGGAACACCCAATTCGGGAATTCTGGGAAATAAACACCTGTGAAAGGGTTAAACTATGTATATATAATGTATTAGTACATACATAAAGCCAATAAAGCGTTTGTATGATTGGAATACTATAATTACAATTACAGTAAATAATAGACTGAACGCAGTATTAAATACTGCCAAGCCGTCCGGCTATACCCACTCCCTAGCTGAGATATGTAACTTTAATATTGGCTTTAGCATTTAATAAATTAAAAAGGATTAATCCCACAAACAAAGCTTAAACCACGGGGCAGTGCCTGCAAGACACTGTAAATAATTTTCAGTAAAATAGAAGGATTGAAGGGGAGATTAGAAGAGTGAAAGTAAATTTCGCATTACCCCATTTCATATTACTTTTCCTCATTCAGCACTATTACTTAATGCAAAGATTCATATTGCTTAAACAATATTACTTGATCCTAACGGTCTTCATTCTTCTAGTTAATGCATGCAATACATAATTTAATATTTATCATAATTCCATTCAACCCGTGGATGCCGTGACGTTTGTACATATTGTGATTACTGATCGCTCCAAAAGCATTGTGAGCAAAGACCACGAATTTACTTGCATATTTGATTTTTCATTTTTTAAGTATGTATTTATATGTATATACTATACTTGAATCTGTGGGTTGGAGCTCAAGCAATAATAAAGTATTGAAAAGATTAGGGCATGCAAAAACTGCTAAATAGTAGGGGTAAAAATCAGGTCAAATATTTACATCTTTATCCATTATCTATACAGCAAACTCGGATCAAACACAATATAGATGCGCAAATTTTCGTTCGAACGATCATAAACTGGGACATTTCAAACATTTCTCATGACGATTTGGAAAACTTCACAAAGAAACAACCGACGCAGCAAACATCTGTAGAAAAATCAGCTTAAGATTTCTGATGTGAGTTAAAACCAGATGGTGTCATGCCTGTGTTTTTACCTGATCCTTTAGGGAAGAGATGGGTTCAAACGTTTTTGGCTTATCTTGCGTGTAACCGGAACAAATACAGCAGCTCCTATTTACTTTTTGCAGCAGTGTAAAAACACTTACAATACACAAATATTATTCAATATGTGTTCTCGGAATAGAATCTTGCCCTATACATTTAAAAACATTTTTTTTACTGGTCCAGATTTTAACGGCTTTTAAATGAAAAAAACCTTACACAATTAGGAGTGACACAATTAGGGTATAAAATGCAAATGTGCTCGGCCATCAAATGGTCTTCTGGTCGTTGGACGGACGAAATAAGGAGAAACTCGGAGTGTGAGTCTCGGAGGTAATTATCAAATTTTACGGCAAAAAATCTCACATTTTACGAAACAAAGCGAAGAGAGGCCATGTCCAAAGAGATGGACGGGGAAAACGGGAATGTCAGTCCTCAACCAATGCTACCGAATCATCAGAGACGACAGAGTTCAACCAGCCAGGATCGGGTCAGTGTTTGGAATTGGGTGTCTGTCCTTTTCTTTACAGTAATTTTGTCGAATTCCATATTTTGCACTCTGCTGCTCTGTTACGATATCTTCACCCACCAGGAAACTCGGTCATCCATACGTAAGTTTTTCAACAATCTAAAAAAATCGTGGTCGTACTATTCTCACTAATCACTCTAACATTCAAACCTTTTGATGCATAAACAATTATTTTTATTTTCTAGAATCATTAACAATTAAACTAGACGTACTTCTGCAAAGTGAGATCCACCAGGATAAAAATTGGCGGCCGATTGCCCAAGATACCGACAGTTTCGCCAGTTTTCGTCGCCGTGAGATAGAACCTGAGGCTGAAAACTTTGGACGAGTAAGTCCCGCGAAGCATGACTAGTGCGCGTTTTCATAAATAGTAAATAGTAAATACAAATTACAGGCAGATATGGATCCAAAAATGTATTCTAAAATTGTTGGTTCGCATTTTAGTTGCGGGTGCCCGAGACTACACAAATGCCTTTTGCACATTGCCCCACATGTCCACCATGTCACCCGGAAGAGGCGTTACCCATCAATAAGGACCCAGTGAGTCTGGTAAATCTAGTGTACAATGTTGGGGCTACCTACGAGTGCAAAACCGTGTGTATTGACCCGCCGATAAATATAGCCACTCTATCCATCGTATCACACAATAGAAATTGGGAAGGCAAATGTACTACTTTATTTTCTATTATCAAAACCACTTATTAAGTTCTCCATTTTGTGTTGTGTATATAGAAACTAAGTCTTTTAATAATATATTTTGCACAGATACAACTGAAAATGTTTTGTTCACTTCGTTTTTTTAGCACGGAACCGAAAAACGAGCAAACAAGAAGCGGCGTATAAGGCTCTTCTAGAATTAAATGCGACATTAGCGGCGCAGTCTGGCTTTGAACCCGAATATTATAGTCCATCCTGTAACAACATTGGACCAGCCGTATCATTAGTTGGACCATGGGATAAAATGAAATGCTAAATAGGAAAAATTACGTCGAAACAGAAATATTGCTGATTTTTTAATGATCCCCTCTTGATCTACTTCTGAGTTTTAAAGTTTCTCACATTTCATTTGAATTTCAGCAAGCTTCTTATTTGCAAGTAAGTACCTAAGTACTTATAAAAAAAGAAATATGAACAAGTCTGATTTAATCTGTACATTATTTCGCAAATCAGTAAAAAATATACCTACATACATTGATACATTAGTATAACAAATAATAACGCTGTTTTTTCAAATGCTGAAACTGAGCTCCCCGAAACAAGCATTTACGCCGGCAAGGATCGGAACAAACATTGAAACACAACACGGTAGACGAGGAAGCAATATACTTATAAACGCAACGACGATTTTCATTCTATGATGATTCCGGGATTTTGATTTCCTGAAAATATCAGATGTTGTCAAATTCGATACACACAACCAACAAAACAAATGCATGTACTATCATCATCATCAACTAACTGAACAACGGATTTGATTTATTTATTGTTTATGATAATAAGCTTACCAAAGTGCAAACAGGGCAGTCAACGGCATTTGTTTTCATAACATTGTTGGATAGTTCATTTATATAGAGTTCCTGCAAGCACTGGTTGTGAAAGAAGGATCCGCATTCACAAATAGTTTCGGGAACATTATGCTCCAATTCATACATGTAGCAAATGACACATTTTGTGTCACAATCATCCACTTCTGCCAAGATTTTACAGGGAAGCTCAGTCTCCAGAAGTGCTTGAAGGTTTTCTAAAACCGAATAACCTTGGTTCCATTTCTGAGTAAAAGCATTATAACATTAAAATCATTTAATTAACTTCTCCCGTTTACAGTTCCTTACATTGCCATTACCTTACAATTCCGTGTAAACGAATTCTCCATCATTTCAACAGTATCGGTTCCTCCATAAAATTTGACATGTGGAAGTAGCCGCGGGTTGGAAGGGTTGATTTCGAAGTGTAAAATTGCTCCTTGTTCAAGTCGCACCCGTCTATGAACATGCTTTCTCGAAGGTCGGGGTGGGTCTAGAATCTGTATGGCGCCATCAAACTCATCCATATCGTTCCAGAATAATTCAAACTTCTCCAGAATTTTTTTGAAATGAGTGTACGCAGCTGACATTGACGTCTGATATATTCGCAATAAACACAAGAAGACCTTGATTGTAGATCAGTTTAGTGAGTCCTAATTTCATTGGCACGACCTTTGCCACATTTTTACGAATACATACATAAAAATGTGAACAGTAAAATCCTGCATCCTTTGTACAAAAACGAAAACCAACTTACACAAGGAAACTCAATGGGGTCTGAATTAGTGCTCGGTAAATCGGATTCTACCCGCAGATCTTGGTCGGGGTAGCCAAGTGGAACAAAAAATTTTAAAACATGTTCTCTGCCTGTAAGATCAATTTCGGTTATGTGAATCTCTCTGCAGTCCTTTGTGACAAACTGAATCTGTGAAACAAAATATCAAGTCAAGTACAGATATTATTAGTAGTTATCCTTAAAGTCTGCTTCGCGCTATGTGCTAGTAACGTTAAATATGTGTGAATAAGATTCTATTTATTTTTAACTACATCTCTCATTTGCACTGACCTTTTCAACATCTACTGCTTGTAAATCATTGAAGAGATGAACATAGGCTTTTGAACTGATTCCAAGTACACCATGCTCACAACCGCTCTTTTCGACAGAACCAATTAACTAATACATAAAATAAACAAACACTGATTGTGTGTATTTTCAGCTTAAGCCGTATACAAAGATGCCAGTAACCAGATATTATCCAATTCCAATACACAGTAAATCTACCTGCTTCTGAACACCCTCCAAAAAACACAGTAACGTCATTCCGGGTGTTTTAATGAGCTAAAATATTAAACAACAACGCCAGTTTAGCATCTTTGTCCATGCAAAATGAATAGCAATAGCAAATGTACATACCACAATCTCAACTCTTAGGAGAGAGTATTTTTTATCGTATTCGTTGCATTTAATGATAATAAAAATAATTAAGTAGAACGTTTTACTAAAATACAAATACTCGTACAAGAAGATTTGAGCTAATAGGTTTATTCATAATAGCTGACTCACCTTTCTAATATCGTCTTCAAGATTGAGCTTCAAAATCAGATCACAAGTAGTCGCATCACCTTTGAGAATCAAATCCTCCACAAGAGGGTAACGAGGTACGTGTAGTGACATTCTTATTAATTTACTCTGTAATTTATAGTCCGATCAAATTGCTGTTCATCAGACATACCTCAATTCATCCATACTTTTCAAGAAACACTTGCATGTATGCTACAATTAATAACTAAATAAATTGTAATTACATGTAAATTCTGTCGGCATGTTAAATTTAATAACTTACTTGAACTTTAATGAAACCACTCCAGTACTTCTTCTCATTCCAAAATGTTAACAGAGGGAATTTCTCCAACATATTAACTTCCATTGTGTCGGATTCGTATAGTCTTATCTATGAAACATGAAAATACAAGCAATATCCAATATCTTAGGTGATACCGGACACCGAATATGATGGTTAGTTGGTTACGGAGTTAATTATAAAAAACCATTAAAATTACATTTGATTTAACGTTTAATATTAAATATTGTCACGAGACAAAAACTACAAAACGAATACAATCCTTAAAATCGGCAAAACTGACTTCGCGCTGAAGAATTTGAATCCAATTCTTTCCTTGCTTTTTAGGGTCAGAGTCTATCCACGTTCTGTAATAAGCATTAAGTTAAGCATACCATGTTTTCCCAAGTATTTCCAATGGGACACATACACATTAAAGCGTTTACAAAACAGGAATTAAAAGTTAATTAAAATTAAACATTTCGTGACACAAAACAACTACCAAAAAAGCAGCAAAGCAGACGAACGCATTCGCATGTGTGCTCACTTTTGAAACGTGGCACATTTATTGCACTTCCGAATATAAGTTTGGGTTCTACTATAAGTAATTTTTACAGCTTAACATTGAAACTGGAACTAATCGGTTAATCATTCCTCCTGCTTGGATGTGTCATTTTTCAACGTTTCTACATCTTTCCTCAAAGACATAATTTTCTGACGGATGATCCTTAGGTTTTCGTGGTAGGATGTGGAGGAGTACAAATGGTCACAGCCTAGACGAGTCATAATTTTCTGGATTCCTCGGCGGATTTCCTTCTCTCGAAGCTCCTCATCACTTACTTTGTCCATATGGGACTGCATGTGAGTCAAATGTCGCTTAATTATCGTTTGATCAGTCGGATCTAAATCGGATAAGAGGGTCGACATGGGAGAATCCTTCTTCGTAATAACTGTGATCTCTTTGGCTGGTAGATCTTCATTCTTTTGCTCATCATTTAGAATGATTCTAGCTTGTTCCGCCACTCCTTTTTTTTCTCCGAAAATCTCCTTTCGCTCTTCATCCAACAGCTCAGCGATGTGCTTCCGCGATTGCTTGTAATTCTCCCAAATCTTTTGAAATACAACGTCCTCATTGTCCTGACTCGATTTTCCGCTGATGTTTTTAGTCTACATTTACAAAATTACAATGGAAGACTTATAATGTGGTCACAGGATGACTTAATTAAATCAGTTAATAAATGTTAAAGATAATACATGATGACTTGAATTCGTGTCTAATTTCACCTGAAATTTTTCGAATTCATCCATTTCTTCAACTAAACTGATGGCTAAATCACTCATTTCTTTATCTTTTTCCACGACGTTAAGCAAGGTTCGTACAAATTCCCGGCTTCTCGGAACTTCCACCGGCACATGGGTGTCATCGCCGGAAGAATCGACGGAAGCGTAACAAAAATTGATCAGCTCGGATTTCACGGCATGCTTGTACCTACCTGTTGTTTCGGGTTCATCAATATTGATTAACAGACGTGATTATGTAGATTTTACTTTAGACTATAAATGAAAACCTGCATAATCAATAAAAATATTTGCGTGTATGTATTTGCAGGTACGTACATCGCAATAGTTCCATCTTCTTTTGGAATTCTTCATGATCAAACTCATCAGCCAACAATGCTTGAATTCGCTCAGGAATTTCTAGTTTCTTCTCGCCCCGTCGACTCACTAAGGTCATTTTAGATTTCGGTTGCCTTCCAGTTGTTCCTGGCGATGCGAACACGGAGGTCGTCTGATTGATGTCACTCATCGATGTGCTGGTTGCGAGTGCCTGCTTGTCCAGCATATTATTCCCTCGATTCATTTTGGCAGATATGTTACAGAAGACGAGAACATATACCCGATTCCACTTGTCACTTATCGAGTTTGTCACTGAAATATAAATCTGAATAATAATTCACATCATTCCATTACGGAATTGATCTCTAAAAGTCTAAAATATCGAAATATTGACTTAAAAAGCTTATCTTTGCCCGATTACATGACAGAGACAAACAATCTAATCTATATAGTAAAGCATTCAGAAATGAATTATCCATGTACCTCAAAATTAATAAAAGGAAATTAGACGATGTAATAGTAAATCTGGTCGTCTTGAAAATAAGCCAAAACGGGAATTACCGAAATTCTGGAGTTCGTCACTTTCGCCGGTTTTACATTAATTAAATACTCTACTAAGAAAATAAGGAATAATGGGGAATAACAGAATCAAGGAGAAAAAAAGAATAAAAAAGCGTATGTATTTCTGTTCCCGCAGAAAACAAAGCAGTCGATCGTATATTATACGATAAATATAAATTATCCCTTTTTGTTTTTTATTATTATGTATTGTTGAGTTGAGACGAGAAACAAGCATAAAACAGCTGTTTTGCGCAGAATTTCATTGCGGATCAAGTAAAAAAATCCTCACGATTTGTCATAGATTTTTTTGGGGGGAAACATATTTTTCCATATTTTACAAAGAAAATGCTGTTTTTTGAACATTCACCCTTTGGTTTTGGCATATTAGTACTTTACCTGTGACTGTGAAATTTACGCAGTAATCTTTTCCTAAACAGTAAGGATTATTTATAGTCTATCCACGTAGCCGCCGAGTATTATAGTTTATAGTGTAAATATAAAGTATATAATAACAGATAACAGCAATTTCGGTACAAAAGTAGTTCTAATCAATGAAAACAAAGTGATCATTTTGATTTGTACAGTGCATCATGTTTGGTAACTACCAAGTCAATCCTACAGCTATTTTCGTTTCCATTCTCTACCCGTGTTTTTTGAGCAAATTGATCCGGAGATTTATGGGAGACGCACAACAAGATTGTCTATACGAGGGTTCAGGTGAGTTTTGAAACACTCATGAAAACTAATAATGAAGTCAAAATCTTGGTGTCTCAAGTTCAATTACTGAACATGATTTGTTTACCTAATTTTGTCCTTTTGTAGAAGTCCCATATTGTTCCGATACGGTGGATGCTGTTGTCTTCAATCCAGACGTCTTCGAAGACTCCAGGACAATTTTGGTTTCACCGGAAGCATACTCACTTCCTTTTGAAATCGTCTGGATTAAAACTAAAGATGGTGTGGATCTCATGGGTTACATGATTCTTCAAGAAGGCTTGGATTACACCGTTGTGCCTACCATCATTTTTTTTCATGGCAATAGTGGTAATATCGGGGACAGGTAATTTCGTTTGTAGTTGTTTTGTATTTACGTAGCATCATGTGAATCGGTAAACATGTCCCCTGCTGCCCCTGCAGAACGTGCGATTTAGTAGAAAATTCGAAACACTTTGTTACATTCCAATTAAAAATTATGAATATCGTCGTTTCAGTGTCAAAGTTGACTATCGTACGTAAGGATTACATAGAACTTGGTCAGTTTTGATACTTAAACGACGATATGTATGTACCTATATGTAAACACCTTGCAGGTTGATGTGTGTAAGGAAATTGTACACCCACACCAAAATGAACATATTGATGGTGGAATATCGGGGATTCGGTTTCTCACAGGTTAGCCAATTTTAGAAAGCTATGTGTTTATTGGTTGTTATTGTTGTATCTAAGCAAGCACAGTCTTTGGAATTTTGACATTTAGGGTCATCCGTCAGAACAAGGCGTTTATTGGGATGCTCAGGCTGCCTTCGAATACGTGGATGATAGACCTGACTTGGACTCATCACAGATAGTTATTTTTGGCAAATCTTTGGGTGCGCTATCGTTTGATGAATCCCAGTATTTAGTTACAGCTAAATAATTATGCAGCTATAGTAGCTAAATAATTATGCAGCTATAGTAGCTAAATAACTAAGTTTCACACATTCAAGTTGTCTTTAAACGGCAAAAAATGTGTTCCGCAGTCAATGTTGAGAAAATGCTTTAGTTTAGCGGATTCGTAATTCAATATTTTTTCTAATTTTACTTATTTGGTAGGTGGAGCCGTAGCTATTGATTTAGCCTCTCGCCCCGAATATAAGGACCGAATCGGGGTCCTCGTTGTAGAAAATACCTTCGCTACGTTAACCGAACTGGCCCATCGAATCCTCCCCGGATTCTTAGTACCCTTGATCAAGCTCATGCGAGTGTCGCAGAAGGCAAAAGCATAACATTTACATAACATTTATTTTTGCAGCTAAACACCTTTGTGCATTTTGCTTGCTATGAACTTTTTTTTTACTACTACCGAAATATCGGTGTTTTCAGAGTTTTTGGAGGCACGAACCAGTTAGTATTAGTACCACACAACGTATTCTGGGTCTTCGCATTTGTAATTGGTAATTGTTGGTAATAATTCATGTTGCAATTGCTTCTTTTTTTTAATTTTCTGATGCAGTTCGCAAGTTACAAGAAAATGTCCGAAATTGCCCGACCCACTCTTTTCATCTCTGGCCAGGAAGATACTTTGATCCCGCCTGTGCACATGACAAAACTGTATGTGGCATGCAAGGCCAGAAAAAAAATTGTTAGATTTTACCAGGGGGATCATATGAATACTTGGACAATCCCAGGGTACACTCACATGTTTAAGGGCTTTGTTTACGACGCGCTGAAAAAATATCCTGTCCATGTCATGAAAATTACATCTCAACTTCAGTGTACTGACGACATTTAATGAATAATTGGTAACTACATTAAATGATATATCATTGTTGTATCATCGTAATATCCTTGGAAAGGTTCATATTTATTCTACTTTAGTACATTTTCTATAAAACTCAGCTGATGGTTAAATTGGAAGTAATTGCAGTCGTCCATTAATTGTTCAATCTTCTTCAAAGAGACCATGTCTGAAATTAATTTCTGTTACATTTCTTTAGCAATTTCAACCCGGAGTACCTTTTTGGCTTCTGTAACAGGTAGACAGATATTTGTGATGTGTTTAATTAAACTGCCCACGCACTTTTTCGTAAAGCGGCAATCCATCGATTTTCACCCGGTGTTTGTCCTAGGTAAAGACAACGTGAAGTAAATATACGTGTAATTACTAGAGTAAGCCACAAAAATTGTTTTTTTGTGCGTTGTAACTTCTCATTGTCATGGGCAATAGCCACAAATTTCAATTCGAGTACAAATATCTTTGAACGTCCAAGATGTGCCAATTATATTGTCATTTAGACTTGGACTTTGGACTTGTTAGAAACTCGCAACTCCAAAATTTCATTCTCCATTCTCACTTACTTTAGATTGCTTGCGAAAACGTTCTTTTAAAGAAAATATTTGTAGATAATTATCCGGACGAAGAGCTATAGTTTAAACTTGAAGGCTTCAGATTTTGGTGAAAGGTACCCTTAATATTTATTATATAGTATGGGTACGTAGCATTAGAAAATAGTGATTAGGTATATTTTTTTATTTATTACGCTTCGAATAAACAAAACAATTTCGGTTCCAGTAAAAAAACGGGAAATGAAAAATGTCACGTGATTCAATTTTTATCTACATGATTGTGTTTGGATTGTGGAACTGGACAAGCTATATTGGTGCAATTACCTCTGTTGTTGGGATAAACGAAAATTAACGTTGATTATGTTTACTGTTTACCCACGTGTATAGTTTACAACGACATGTTTCAACAGCTTTACACATAATACTCATCGTTCAACTACAATGTCATTGAATAAATCGAGACAATTTCAGTCTTCATTTAACAAAGCGGGCCATGTAGTTGATTTTAGCTCCATTTAAGCTAATTGCTTACCACTTTAAATTGTAACAATAGAAAGCAATACACGAAAATCGTGAACATTCGTGGACGGAGTGATAAGTGAAGCAACGGAGTAGACAATTTTGCAAAAACGTCTGTCAAACCGCTCCGAAATAGCTTTCACCCTTAATTAATGTTCACATAGACATTTTTCACTGACATTTTTCATGTCATATAGCGTGTACGAACCCACGCACGATATCTGTACATAAATGGAGAATACGGTTGACACAGTTTACCTGGTGTATTGTTAGTTTCAATCAGCTACTCAACTTGGCTTAATCACTTCGTATTCTTCGTTTTAATGTGTAGGAATCTCATCACTCCAAAAATACTCGAAAAAACTTGTTCAAAAAGATACATAGGTACTTGTGCGTACTTAAAGAGCGGACAGCTTCTCACGTTCCCCCAAATTGACAACTTTGTTCTGGAAAACTCGGCTTCCGATTCAAAAACTCCTACTTTTCAAGGTAAGTTGCCTTTATCTATTTAATTATTTCGTCAAGTATGTTATGTTATGTAATGAAATGGGTTGATTTTATTTCGGGAAAAATAATTACTATAATAGATATGTATACTCTTAAAATCCGGCAATAATCTCTGTCGAAATTTTTTCTGAATGAAAAGGTTATTATACAAGTTAATTGAATGTGGTTTCAAGTTACATAAGTAAAATCATAGTTATTTTCTTTTCTCGAGATAATCATAAAAAAAACTCCCAATCCACATGACATTTGTGGGATGCAGTTAATATATGGCTTCGTTCTGTAGCTAAACTATTGGTTTTGCCGGAACACCTTCTATTCTATTTGCCTTTATTAACGTGAGCCCCTCCCATTTTACGGAGGCTTGTGAATAAAAGTTATAATTATCGGGGATAGCCACATGTTTACAAAACTGGTGAAGTTGCATAATCAACCGAAAACTATTTAATAACTATGACTGACCCCTTATTTTAAGTCATTGTTCCTGCGACGTGACGTAAAGACCAGGAGCAGCATTTTTCGAACCATCTAAATGTGGCACACCAGTAAAGGTACGAAGTACGTATAGTTAATACTGGAGGGGGGCAGAAATAACAATTTGTAATCGCTGTTATTTTGTATCCTCATCCATTCTATTTGTATTCTACAATTTTTTTAATTGACCAGGTGGTATGCAAAACCAATAGACGAATTTGGGAGTGAAAATAATTGTAGATCAAGCGAAAGCCATCGGCATAAAGGCAACCACTTTGTCCAAGTACTCATTCCTGATACTAAACATTGGCGGACGTGTTAAGCCTTGTAACTCTAGTCAAGCTACATGTAGCTACATATATTTTGCTTGGATATTTGGAATTATCTCAAGGAAAACATCATGGATTGTGAACGTTTAGAGAGCAGGTCAAGAGTTACAGGTAAAGGCTTCATCTTTTCTCATCGTTATTATTTTTAGAAACAATTTTGACGCTTTTTTTCTCGTTCTAAAGCTTTCATCACTTCACAAACAAATTTTGACACACATTTCAACACACGAAAGGATCTTCTTGATAGATCAGACGCAGTAAATTGCTCCTGCTCACCCGTTTAACGCAGCTTTATTTTCTGCATCATTAAACACCTGTAGGCGTTATAATTTTAATATTACAATTATCACTTATCACTGCAAATTTCCACGTTGTTTTTAATGACTGATTCTTGCACTGCTTTGCTTGCCACTTCATAGGAGTTATACCTATATTTCATTTGTGCATAATATAGTTAATTTATATTTCATTATTTAAATAAATTAAATAATGTAACGGAATATTTTTTTTGTTTTGGCATTTGTTGTAGTACTCGCTCTACTGTCACAAAATTGTTTGCAGTGGCTCTCAAACTTGGCTAAATATGTATGTCTATAAAAATAGTGAAAAATAAGCACTGGGATATGATTATGCATGTGTATATCCATACATACATGTATTAAACCTTTGAATTAAAAAACGGGTATTAGAACTGCTGTTTCAGGTAGCAGTTTATTAAGTAGGTATAACCATAGGTGTATACCTACTTAAATGGTATTTTTGCCTGCGACTTCACGACCGGGACGAAAAGAGATTTTGGAGCACCTAGTCCAATTACCTAGTCTGTATAGATATTATGTGCGGTTAATTGCGGTTACATACTCCTGAATGACCGTACAATATATATGTACCTTTCTTGATGAATGAATTCGGAACCTGTGCTTAATGGTTAAGGTAATCACACTCCTACAACATAAACACCGGCAGCGTAAACAAGAGGCAAGGAAGAAAATAAAGAGGTTGGCCTTAACTTGCAAAAACAATTAAGGGCGGGTTCCCATCCAAGTTAGTAACAATTTTGTACAGTCAGGCTCACACACTATAATTAATGCAGGACGACAGCGAGTAGGAGCACCTACGAAGGGTATACCAACCGGTGTAAGTCTGCTTGGTATAACGGTTTCAATGGAGAAGAAACGCCATATGAAAGTTGGGGAAAGTCCCGATGACATGAATTTATTCCAGGGGAAATTTTCAATTTGTGCTAAAGGACTTTTCCTTTCGGAGCTACCCTTCATATGTGTTTTGGCTTTAGACTTTTACTTGTTGCAGAAGGATTTTGGTAAGGGAAAGAAGGTACTACCCGAATTTAATTTAAAATGTGAGTGTGTGTTGGATTACTTTATGAATAATTTTGATGGACATGCCCGGCAGAGTTCGTAAGCAAACCATTGATTAAACTGTTTGCATTAAAAAAAAAGTTGGGAGGTACATATGTATACATACGTTCGAACTGTCTCTCTCCGGTTGTCAGTTATTCCGGTATAAAGTGTCAATTCCTTCACTGCACAAAATGGTGTCCGTCATTTATCTACAGTTTCTTTGAGTAGCACAAACTAAAATTATGTGTCGTGTGAACTTTATGTGGCACTTATTGACTGAGTAATTACTGGAGATAAACCAGAAAATTCCACCCAAATCGCCTGGAAATTGGGCTTGCTTGTCGAATTGCCATATCACGCTGTCGTTGTGTAGTCATTATTTTGTTGGTCTTTATTTTCTATTATTCTGTATTTTGTTGGTAAGTTTAATTTGTTCCATAAGAGCGATTACAAGGGGACGTATGGAAATAGATTATATATTACGTAACCTGTAGCCAGACATTCACATTGTATGATATAAGGTATCTATGTATATTGTATTTCTCATACAACAGTCTAACGGTTATATGTAAATCCTTCATCAAAACCGTTTTTGCTAAGACATTAACTCCTTGAATGAAACTGTTGTTCCAGATACTACGAGTCTACTGCAATTAGTGCCCAATTATTGCTTCCAGGAATTGAGAAAGGCCATGAAAAAGAAAAGGGAGCGGAAAGAAAATAGGGTCGTTGATGAGCTTGAGGATGATGGTCGGGATAAGAAGCGTGGGAGAAAGTCCAAATTTATGCCCACCGCCCTCTGGGCCTTCAAATTCTTGTCCAAACTCCGGATTGTGCCCATGCAATGGGATCCAGAGAGTGTGTCCTTCCGAAGTGGTCCTCGCTTTTCCTCCAGGATGCTCCATTATTATCTGGGGATTGCATGTCTCTGGCTGGAATACGGGTTCCTCAGTGTTCGTTTCGTCCAGTTAATTCGGAAAAATTGGCCAATTAATCAAGATTCGGTCACATTGGGGCAAGTGATTGCCTTATTCTCCTTCATGGCAGCCAAGTCCATGGCCGCCTTCACCCATCTCATTTTCGTCCTTCAACCCAAAGGACTCAGTTATTTGACGAATGAGCTGATTCGGTCCAGGAGAGCAGGTTAGTCAATGTCCCTTGAAGTAATTAATATGATTTTGCGAAAATCCGAAATTTTTTTTTGTTCCGCCTATATTAACTGTTACGTTACTTAAAGAGTTGCTTATAACGTATAGAAACGAAAATAAAAGGATGGGAGATGTAAATATTTTTGCTTTAGATCGTTTAAATCAATAGTAAGAATCAATATGGTTTATGGGATGCATATCATACGTTTGTATATACACACCATAAAGAGCAAAATAAAAAAGAATGTGCTGAAATAGTAAACAAAACATGACTATGTCTATATTATGTAAATATGTATTTATTTGATTGAATATCAACTTTGACAGCTCATTTAATGAAGGACCTTCCAGCGGTGAAAGTATTCTTGGGCTTATTTATTTTCCGATCCCTCCAAATGTTCCTCGTGAGCTACGGTCGACCGAATAAATTCCAGTTTTGGTGGTCAATTCTAAGTCCAAGATGGAAGACAAAAACTATGTTTGTGCTTCATCTGATCTTCAACGGATTTACTGCCTCCATGTTTGTCTCCATCCAATACTTACTCATTGTCATGCTCTGCTACACCCACTACCTACAAATTTGTTTGCGTAGAAGGTAAAAATATTTTTTTAATGTGTAATAAAAGGTATTAATTAATTGCCCTAAAATAATTTGATATAACAACATTGGTTTTGGTTTTTGACTTCAGATTCTCCAGATTTACGTCAATTTACTACAAGATACTGGATTATCGAAGACTCCAAATTTTGGCCATATGCTTTCAGAAAACTTGTGGGGTCATTGCAGTGCCTTATATCACGACCTATGCCTTCGTCATGACGGTGGTGTTGACCTTTGCTAGTTGCCGCTACTATGACACTCTCGACCTACGCGTGTATATGCAAATGCCTCTAGGACTCCTCATGATCTCTTCCTTTGCCGTCGCCTTTTACTCCTCCGTCGGGGCACAGCCCCATTTATCCAAAAAGGCTCTCAAGATCCGATTTGAAGACCCTGTGGGCACGGGCTTTAGGAAAGTGGAGAATAAGATTTATTTCAAAGCTTGCAAGACCATTTCCTTGTTCAAGATCAAAAGAACCTTCCTCCCGTCTTTAGCTCGCTTTGTGGTCTTTCAAACGACTCGATTGTTGATATTTACCAGCAATCGTTGAGTGCCTTGTTTTCCATTGGTTCTAAAATCTTATTTTGAAAGGGAGAAATCGTTAAGATAAAATATCCATGGTGGTCTGCCACACCCCGGATGAGCCATTGATCGGGGTAGTTTGTTAACATTTACTAATTCAGTTTTTCCATGCGTGTGATAAGAACCGAATTGTATCCAGGTACCAATATTCCACGTTCAAACCTGATTACTTTTCCCAATTTTCCTGGAAGTATACTTTTTCGGTTGCAAGCATGTAAATCTAAGAATCTTACCCGGTTTTACTCTCGTTTTTTGTAACATTCCCGAATTTACCACGTATGTGAGAAATGCTTGTACCTATATATCTCTATACAAATGATAGTAATAAAAGTTTCAAGTATTTTCTTACTAACAAAAACATTGGTTTCCTTGTGTAAATGAACTCAATTCTTTTTAAACACTGAAAGGCTGTACATATTAGTGCTTCCCTGTAATTGAGGAATGTATTTAGTATTTATATAAAGGAGACGGCTATGCGTGGGCCAGGGGTTAATATAATATTTAATTACAAAGCGTTACGAGATGGACCATCTACGGATGATTTTCTACTAACTTTTTCCCTTTTACTTTTCATGTTTGTCGATGCCTTTTCTTGTCTTTTCCCATTTTTATAGTATTTTTGTAGTAGGTACTAGATACATACATTCTCTTATTAACTTGTGTCATGTACTCGCTATTTCTTTTCCATAAAAACTAGTATTTCTTCCGTTGCAGCTCACTGTAACCTTTATTTTCTATTCCTGCTTTCTCCGCTTTGTCTTTCGGTATAACCGCATGTGCCTAAATGATTATAGAGGTATGAGCCGGAAAAAAAGAATTATTATTTCTTACCTGTCTATAAGCCGACAATAATAATGACAATGTGCACTGCGCACCATATCACCATCGTATACAGCAGATAATCCAGTGTTGATTACAGGAAATTGCCAAGTTTTAGACGTTCTCCACGTTTGGAAATTGGACGTTAGAATTTTTTGATAAAATTGAATTTTCTTATCTATATTTATAGGATCGATCATGACGATGGACAAAAGTTAACCACAAAACCCGATGAAGTAGTGACCACCTTTCCTTATGGATTGATGACTTTAAAATATTTGTACTTATTGTTAGTCGTAGTTAGTACTGTTGTGTCTTCGCTATTTGCAATTATTTTTATTCATAATTTAATCCGTGCTTTGCGTCATTACAATTTCTGATTAAATATTTTTGCTAAAAATTTTATCCCATGACTCTAGTTTACTGTCCAGCAGACAAAAGCATTTTATTAATGTAATCCAATGATTTTTTGATTTTCCGTGGAACTCGTTCCATCATTTTAAGAAACGTTGAGTCGAACAGAATAGTAAGTGAACTCCTGGAATTAGATAAAATAGTATCAGAGGCCAGTTCCATATTATGAACTGTTATGAGAAATCTACAGGACATTTTTAGTGTATACACAAGGTTTTTAAATTATTAAATTTTACCCGGCCATTGAGGTCCTGGAGAGGCCGGTAATTATTTGTCAAAGGCGTATCCTCATCTCCCTTCAAACTTCGGAACTTATTCATCTGTCAACCATCCAAAGGTACATCATGCTAATACTGCAAGCTTGTCATAAAATTCAAGGAGAAAGGTAGACAAAATAAATTAACCTGTTCTGCTGAAATATGATTCACTTCTTCCACTAAATTCCAGAGAACAACCTCCGCGCAACCTGGTGTCGTCAGAGACCCTTCGTACTGGATAACGTTAAAGCGGTCAGAGGAGAAAATGGCGGGGAGGGATAAACCTTCACCTCGGGCCGTTTGCCCGGATCGCTTTGTATTCTCCATGGCTTCCAAAACTGGCTCCAGACCTTCATTTTCCCGGTCGGACACCTTTTACAATTTATTTATGCACATTAATGGACAGATTTTTAAATTTTAATGTCAGTATTTTTTTTTTACTGTGTTCCAATGAACGATTTTAGTACCTTGAAGAAAACTCCGATAACCGTAACTGCTCCCATCTCTCCTGAACTGACAGCATCGCCTAGGCTTGAAAAATCGCTTCGGTAATGGACTAAATGACCTTCCATGTCGTAGCTGTAAGGTTAAAAGCAAAATTTCCGGTCATTCCTTTCGTCAAAAACAAAATTATATTCCTTAAAAGCAAAATTATGCTCTTTAAAAGCAAATTTCTGTTCCTTAAATCAAAATTCGTTCATTCAAGCAAATTTTCGTTCATTCAAGCCAAACTTCGTTCATTCAAGCCAAATTTCGTTCATTCAAGCAAAATTTCGTTCCATAAAGCAAAATTCGTTCATTCAATCAAATTTTCGGTCATTCAATCAAATTTTCGTTCATTCAGTCAAAATTTCGTTCATTCAGTCAAAATTTCGTTCATTCAAGCCAAATTTCGTTTATTCAAGTTAAATTTCGTTCATTTAGGCAAAATTGTGTTCATGCAAGCAAAATGCTGTTCATTCAAGCTGAATTTCGTTCATTTAGGCAAAATTTCGTTCATTCAAGATAAATTTCGTTCATTTAGGCAAAATTTCGTACATTCAAACAAAATTCTTAAGTCACTCAATTAATCCGTTTTTTGGAACTCACAATTTTTGGTTGACAGAATGTTCCGAGCCACTTCCATTGGCGGATCCCCAGTGGAAATGAAGCTGCGAAAAGACATAGTCTTGACCACGAAGAAATTTGCCTTTGATGGTGCTTCGGGATGTCAGGTCCTTCCGGAGGGCAGCTTGAGCTTTCATATAGTAAATTGTATTAAAAAAAATATTTACATATGTCCACAAGTTTATTGTTTGTTTAATGTGTGCTAATACATAGGTACCACGGTACCAGTATGTCCATTGTTGTCCATTACAAACTCTTGTATCCGGCCGTACTCATTGTTGGTATAGAGGTCGTCTTCGATGGCTTCCTCAACATCGCTGGAAGTAAATTTGAGATCAATTGGTGATTGCTGATTCCCCGAGTTGCATGCACCGTCCCAGTTTGATGGGCCACAGTGCTCTTCGTCGTTGTAGCAAAAATCTGTGAAGAGTAAGAAATAACAATGTTCATATTCGTATTATCAAAATTAATTACAAAATTCCATGATGTATTTCCAACTAGCAATTAAATTTTTTAATGTTTTGTAGGCATTTACGGTCAGCGGCAGCACTCCCTTGGACGCACCAGCCTGCACTGAGTAATATGACGAGAAAAATATTTCTTTTTCCTTTAGTATTAATTTGTAACATTATGTTGGCCTTTTTCCACGAAATTTTCCCGTGCTAGTCGATGATTCTAGTAGGTGCAAATGTGAATAATGTGCTGAAGAATTCTTTTTATAGGAAAGTTAACACGATAAAAATTATTGACGCAGTCCTTTAATTTCCTAAATTTTTCCAGCAAAGGTGTTTAGACGAAATGTGGTGAGGTAAAAGATCTTGAAGAATACGATAGTAAACATGACAAGCATGAAATATTACTTGGGAAATATTACTTACATGAAATATTATCACATCATTACGCCACCTGAAATTTAATGAACTTAGAAATGATTATGGTTACCAATAATTCCACAACTTATGCACGTATTTTGTGCAAGCTGTAGAATCGAACGTGGACCTATATGAAAGCCACAGGAATCATCTCTGGCGTCCAGAAATATTTTCAAATTCATGGTTAACCTACTGTAATTGCAGTCCAGGATGACGATGATGCTGTAAATGTCGAAAAAAGAGGCGGAAAATTCTGTTATTTACAGCGTCGACTATTTACCCGGCTCAAAACGTAGTTGTTGGCTTTGACTATCTCAGGCCATTCAGTAAATGTAAAGATATAACACTGACATCCCTAATAAAGGGCATATTTGTAAACTTTTAAAATTTTCTTTTCATTCTTTGCTTTCTTTCAGTCCTTACCTTTCCCATAATATCAATTCCTTCCACTTTCTCCTGTTTGTTCACTATGTATTCCTGACTGTCTCATTTATTTGTGTCTTGTTTATTCATTTTTGTTTAATTTCTCCTTTCATTTCTTCCTGTTTGTAAGTTTTCCCTGGCTTTCTTTTCTTCGTTCATCTGTTCTCGTTCTCCGTTTCTTTTACCCATATTTATTCATTTTCTATCTTTTGTTTTTTATTTTCTGACTGTCTCCTTTGTTTTTCCTTGATTTTTTATCTTCCTGGCTTTCTCCGATGTATTTCCTCTATTTTTTTATCTTCCTGGTTTTCTCCTTTCTATTTCCTTTATTTTTTATCTTTCTGAATTTTTTCCTTTCTATTTCATCTGTTTTTTATCTGCCTGCTTTCTAATTTTTTCGTGTTTTTTATCTTCCTGACTTTCTCCTTTTCCTGTATTTTTTTTTCCTGCGTTTCTCCTTTCCTGGTTCCCTGTTTTTATTTTTGCAAACTAAGAATAGCTACATATATGTAGACACTTACAAAAAAAAAAAAAAAAAAGAATGAGGCAAATTACATTGCTGTGACATGATTTATGCATACCTACTTGTTTCTAATGTGTGAGCATTGAGCAACTTGGAAGTCACAGCGAAAGTGCATAAATTCATAAATCCAGTTTGTTCTGTTCCATTAATGTCATGTACGTATGTACATGTATTTACTGGAATAAAGGATAATGAGACACGCATAAGAGAAAAAATCACACTAAATCAAAATTTAGACTCCATAAACTAACCGAATGTGCTAATTCTGTGTCTTCGGTCAACAGTCATAACATTTTATGGTTTATCTTTCATGATGATTCCTTTTGCGAAGAAAGTGTGCATTCATTGTACTTAGAATGACGTAAAGTCCCAGCATTTTTTTTTACCTTATGGATACTATTTTTATTCCAGTAGTGGCTCAATACTATCATCAAATGTAGGCTTTATTCCAGTAATGGCATGGATGTTTTATTCCAGAAATGGCTTAACACCATCATCAACATCACCCACAGTCGTATCAGCTTCTCCCTCTCATTTTTAATCTTTAATCGGTATAACATAAAAATCTCTACAAAGGAACGAAATACCATAATCTGACAAAGAACATCAGCAACATAAAAAAACACCACGGTATTTTCTTCGGAGTTGATGAGAAATTAGAATGTGCCCGTAAAAATAAGGTAACAACGCTCTTTCATCCAATATTTGATTTGCATTTCCAATTCCAATGGTTTGTGCTCAATCAGACATTAATTTTGTTTAATTATTTTTATGCGTTTCCAGATCGGTCCGTTCATACATAATTATTTGTTGTCAATGTCAATAGTTTTCTGTGAAACATTTCCCGTCATCCTTGACGCCTCAATGTTGAAAGAGATGTTGTAGTAGGTGAGATTCTGCGGTCATTCAAATGCAAAGTAGTAAATGCAGAGGGAAGAAATTTTTTGTGAATTTTAACATTATGATAAATCTACTATTTGGATACACGATTATATCTCTAGAAGTCTTACCCGATCATTGAGGTCCTGGCGAGGTCTGTAATTGTCGACCAGCGGCTCATTGCGATCATCACTCAAGCTACGGAACTGGTCCATCTATTTCCCCGTCAAAGTAACACCAAATTATTCTTAATTCTTTGTCAATACATTAACTTGAAAATAGCCAGAGAAAGTAAAGAAAATAGCCGGAGAAAGTAAAGAAAATAGCCGGAGAAAGTAAAGAAAATAACCTGATCGTGTGAAATCAAATTAATATTTTTGATGACGTTCCAGAGGACAACCTGAGCACATCCGGGTGTGGTCAGAGATCCTTCGTACTGGGCAAGCCAGAAGTCTTTGCTGGGGAACAAGGCGGGGAGAGATAAGTCTTCACCGCGGTAATTTTGACCGGCCTTAGGCGTATTTCGCATGGCTTGCAAAATTGGCTTCAGACCTTCATTGTCATCGTCATCGTGTTCATCGGGTTCTCCGTTTTCGCGGTCTTCATCGTGGTCACCGTCTTCACCGTCATCGTATACCTCATGGGTACAAATCATACACATATATTAATGCTACTAATTGGAATTTCAACATTTTTTATTTTTAGTCTGTGAGCCACAATAGGATGTAATACCTTGTAGAAAATCCCGAAAACTGAAACGGCTCCCATCTTCCCTGAATTGATGGCATCGCTCAAGTTGGCGAAATCGCTTCGGTAATGAACTAAATGGAGTTCCAGGTCATAGCTAGGAACAGAAATTTGATGTTTTTAAAAACGTTTTTGTTTTTGATTTAGTTTTGAAGTTTTTGATTTAGTTTTGAAGTTTTTGATTTAGTTTTGAAGTTTTTAATTTAGTTTTGAAGTTT
>JAQGBT010002147.1:0-25942 GCA_034698585.1 Disparrhopalites patrizii
AATGGGAAAATCTAGCTGAAAGAGAGAGGGAAAATCTAGAAGGGAGAAAAAGGGAAAATCAGAAAGAGAGAGAGAGAATGGGAAAATCTAGCTGAAAGAGAGAGGGAAAATCTAGAAGAGAGAAAAAGGGAAAATCAGAAAGAGAGAGAGAGAATGGGAAAATCTAGCTGAAAGAGAGAGGGAAAATCTAGAAGGGAGAAAAAGGGAAAATCAGAAAGAGAGAGAGAGAGAATGGGAAAATCTAGCTGAAAGAGAGAGAGAGAGTGGGAAAATCGAGCTGAAAGAGAGAGAGAGAGTGGGAAAATCTAGAAGAGAGAGATAGAGCGGGAAAATCTGGAATAGAGAAATAGATAAAACCAGGAAGAAAAAAGAGGAAATCAGGAGGAGAAAGTGAGAAAATCAATAAGGAAAAGAGAGAAGATCAGGAAGAGTGAAAATGAGAAAGAAAGAGAGAGACGTGGGAATCAGGAGTAGAGAGAGATAGAAAATGGTGAAGAGAAAGCAGAACGAGAGAGCGGGACAGTAAAAAAACAGGGAGAGAATAAAGAAAAGGAAAGACCAAAGGGCACAAAAACAGAATTACAAAGAGTGAGAGAAAACAAGAAGAGAAAGGGATAAAGCAAGAGTTAAGAGCGCGACAGAAAAAGACGGAAGACAGAGGCAACATTAAGTGAAGAGGAATATATAGAGACGCGAATACATATACATATGTTATATGTATAAGGGTAGAATATTATGTACGAAACTGCGGGAGAATGGAAGAAATAGCCAAAAAGTGTCAGATGAGAAGAGAGAGTAGAGAGTGCTGTAAAAGTTTTTTAAAACATTTGTGCACATTTCCAAACCCCCCATAAACTGCATGTTCCACACTTATACCTATATTTATTATATACCTATGTATTATACACTGCATATGCATATACATACTTGCAATCTTTCCAAGAAGTGTACATATTTTTAAAAATATGTGCATAGGAAGAATTTCAAGAACGTAGAGAACCAACGCATATAAAATACTGTCCTTAAGTCCTCCTACATGTAATGTGCATATATAATATACAAAATGTGTATACATATAGGTTACACTTTACCCCCAAAAAATAGTGGAGAGTAACCAATTGATTTAGTGACCAGCTTTTATACCGGGAAGAATTTCACTACTTGTACTTCTCCCATGCTTTCAATTGTATTTTATCGTTGAGAAAAACCCATTTCTGTCCCATTTACGTTGACAGTGAGGGATTTATTTATATTGTTTTTTATTCCCTCCTTCGTCTTCTTTCTATCCTCTTTTTTTCGGGTGTCTCCGCACATCCGTTTTTTTTTCTTTCTTATTTTTTTGTAAAAGAAAAAAGAGTCACCTTTCTAAAGGCTTTTTCTTCCTTCTTTCTCCATTTTTGAAACAGGTATATTCTACACACCGGAAAAGGCTCCTGTTCCAGGCAAAGGAGAGCGCTATGACATGAAAAAGCCCCAAGATAATTTACAGCCCGAAGGACCCTTCTACGATCGTCCCAAGGAAGGTGCCCCCAAAGGTGAGAAAGCAAAGCCTGTGAGACATGATGATAATCTCTTCCCGGAAGGACAATTCTATGGCCGACCCAAGGAGGAGGCACCCAAAGGGGAGCGGGCAAAACCGGTGAAATATGAGGATCAATTGTATCCGGAAGGGCAGTTCTACATCCCGCCCAAAGAGGGCGCCCCCAAGGGGGAACGATACCCCACCAAGAAACCGGAGGATAACTTACGCCCCGAGGGCGAATTCTACCCCAAGCCCAAAGAGGCCGCCCCTCAGATGCCGGAAAAGGCTCAGCCCTTCCGACCCGAAGATAATCTATTCCCGGAAGGGAAATTCTATGAACGACCCATCCCGGAAGCTCCCGGCAAGGGTGAGAGGGCGGATATCAAGAAGCCTCAGGATAATCTCCGTCCGGAGGGAGAATTCTATCAGAAGCCCAAGGAGAAGATCCCCGTGGGTGACCGATATCCCACGAAGAAGCCGGAGGATAATCTCCGTCCAGAGGGGGATTTCTTCCAGAAGCAGAGAGAGGCCGTCCCCGTCGGGGAGAGACGGAAGCCCATGCGTCAGGAGGATAATCTGTTTCCGGAGGGACAATTCTACGCCCCAGCACAGCCGGAGGCTCCCTTGAAGGGGGAGAGGGCGGATGTGATTAAGCCCGTGGATAATCTGAAGACGGGGGAGGGGGATTTCTACAAACGACCCGAATATCAAGCCCCCACCAAGGGTGATCGGTATGAGGCCAAAAAACCGGAGGATAATCTCCGTCCTGAGGGGGAATTCTACCCCCGCCACAAAGATGTCGTGTATCCCATGCCGGAGAAGATTAAACAGAAACGACCGGAGGATAACCTTTATCCGGAAGGCCAATTCTATGTCCCTCCCCATCAGGAAGCCCCGAAGAAGGGGGATCGGGCGGAGATTAAAAAACCCGTGGATAATCTCAAGCTCAATGAGGGTGACTTTTATCAACGACCAAAGGAGCAAATCCCCGTTGGGGATCGGTACGCCCCTAAAAAGCCGGTGGACAACCTCAAATCGGAGGGGCAATTCTATGACCGACCCAAAGAGGTCGCCCCCACCATTGAGAAACGCAAGCCGATGAAACAGGATGACAATCTGTTTCCGGAGGGCGAGTTCTACGCCCCCGCCAAACCAGAAGCCCCTCTCAAGGGGGAGAGGGCAGAGGTCAAGCGACCGGTGGATAATCTCAAGACCTCGGAAGCAGATTTCTATAAACGACCAGAACATCAAGCTCCCGGTAAGGGCGATCGCTACGATGCCAAGAAGCCCGTGGACAATTTGAAGTCCGAGGGTGAATTTTATTCTCCTGCCAAACAGCCCGCTCCCGTCTCGGAGATGAGGAAACCGGTTCGACCAGAAGATAATCTCTTCCCCGAAGGTCAATTCTATCAACGACCGGTGGAGAAGGCCCCTACGGGGGAGAGATTCCCGATGAAAAAGCCAGAGGATAATCTCCACGTGGAAGGTCCTTTCTACGACCGACCCAAAGAGGTCGCTCCGAAGGGTGAGCGTTATCCCATGAAAAGACCACAGGATAATCTTTTCCCCGAGGGAGACTTTATGGACCGGCCCAAAGAGGTGGCTCATGCCATGCCGGAGAAGATGAAACAGAAACGTCCGGAAGATAACCTTTTCCCGGAAGGTCAATTCTACCAACGACCGGAATACCCAGCACCTCTCAAGGGAGACAGAGCCGATGTTGTGAGGCCGGTAGACAACCTGAAACCGGAAGGAGATTTCTACCAACGACCCAAAGAAAAGGCTCCGGTCGGAGAACGCTTCGACATGAAAAGGCCCGTGGACAACCTGAGACCAGAAGGGGATTTCACAACCAAACCCAAAGATGTGGTGCCCGTGGGGGAAAAACGAAAGCCTTACAAGCAAGCGGATCATTTGTTCCCGGAGGGTGAATTCTATGCCCCCGCCCAACCCCAGGCACCCCTCCGGGGTGATAGGGCGGATGTGGTTCTTCTTAAAGATAACCTAAAAACGGGCGAGGGCGAGTTCTACAAGCGTCCAGAGCACCAAGGTCCTACGAAAGGAGATCGGTACCCCACGAAAAAGCCGCAGGACAACCTCAAACCAGAGGGTGAATTTTACCCCCGACACAAAGAGGAAGCTCCAGTGATGCCGGAAAAAGCAAAGCAAAAGAGGCCCGAGGATAACCTTTTCCCCGAAGGAAAATTCTACGACAGACCCACCCCGGCAGCGCCTCTGAAAGGAGATCGGGCGGATGTGGTTCTACCCAAGGACAATCTCAAAACTGGGGAGGGTGACTTTTATCAGCGTCCAGAACAGCAATTACCGATGAAGGGCGATCGCTTCGACGTCAAAAAGCCGGTGGACAATCTGAAACCGGAGGGTGAGTTCTTTTCCAAACCAAAGGAGGAAGCTCCAAAGGGGGAGAAGGCCAAGCCGGTACGACAACCGGATAATCTGTACCCCGAAGGACAATTCTATGCCCCGGCTCAGCCGGAAGCGCCGAAGAAGGGAGAGAGGGCGGAGATTAAGAAGCCCGTTGACAACTTAAAGACGGCTGAAGGAGATTTCTATCAACGACCCAAAGAGCAAATCCCCAAGGGAGAACGCTTTGACTTGAAGAAGCCTCAAGATAATCTCCAACCGGAAGGACCCTTCTATGGGAAGCCCAAAGAGGCGGCTCCTCAGGGAGAGAAACGAAAACCGATTCGTCACGACGACAATCTCTTCCCAGAAGGACAATTTTACGGGAAACCCAAGGATGAAATCCCACGGGGTGAACGTCGCACCCCCTTGAAACAGGTGGATAACCTCCGACCCGAAGGTGAGTTTTACTCCCGGCCCAAGGAGGAAGCTCCTAAAGGTGAGCGTTTCCCCACAAAATATCCGGAGGATAACCTGAAGCCCGAAGGACAGTTCCAGGATCGTGTCCGGGAAGAAATCCCTTACGGGGAAAAGCGAAAGCCATACAAACCTGAGGATAATTTGTATCCGGAAGGGAAATTCTATGATCGACCCGTCCCTAAAGTGGTTCCAAAGGGTGAGAGATTCGACATTATCCGACCCACGGATAATTTGAAGCCGGAAGGGGAATTTTATCAAAAGCCCAAAGAGAAAGCTCCGGTGGGTGAGCGATTTGACGTGAAAAGACCGGTGGACAACCTCAAACCGGAGGGTGAATTCGCCTCCAAACCCAAATCCGTGGTTCCAGTACAGGAGAAGAGGAAGCCGATCAAACATGATGACAATTTATTCCCGGAGGGACAATTCTATGACCGCCCGAAACAGGAAGCCCCGAAAAAAGGTGACAAGGCAGTTCCCTTCAAGCCGGAGGATAACCTCAAGTCTGAAGGGGAATTCTATCAACGACCCAAAGAACAGGCTCCCAAGGGTGAGCGTTATGACGTCAAAATTCCTAAAGATAATTTGAAACCCGAAGGAGAGTTTTACAAGAAGCCGGAAGAGAAAGCCCCGCTCAAGGGTGACAGAGCCATTGTCAAGAAGCCTGAAGATAATTTACGACCCGAAGGTAAACACTATTTTTACAGTCGTAAAAACAAGCTATTCTTGGAATGAATCCGAATGAATAATTTTCTAACCAGTGACTTAATAACCATTATTATTTTGTAGACGTTTTGTAGCCATTTGCTTATGACATTTAATTTTATTTTTTGAAATTATTTAATTTATTATGCGCACCTCGCTTTTGTAATCTTTGACGTAGTGTAGCACGTCCACACCATACACAAGATAATAAATAAGAATACCAATAAAGTAGTCGCAAAATTTTGAACTAAAATTGTATTAATTATTAATGATTGCTGTAAAAACGCTATTGGCTATTAGCTACATTTTTAATCATTGATCACTGACGCTGTACATTTATGCACGTATGTAAATAATTCATTTTGCTTGAACCATAACCATTACATCTCTCACAAACTAAGGTTCCTTGAAACGGAATTTCATTATAATGACTACTGCATATTTTTGGAATTGAATTGACTACTTCCTCTGGTTTCGCATTTGACTGTCTCATGCTTTTATATACACACATGTATGGGAACATTACTTCCAACCCAACGTGTTGACCTGACCGAAAAGGTAAAGTAAATAATAAATAACAAAATAACCTTACATTATCCCAACCGAACATGCATGACAGTTTGGAAAGCTTTAAAATC
This sequence comes from Disparrhopalites patrizii, assembly GCA_034698585.1. Classification (NCBI taxonomy): domain Eukaryota; kingdom Metazoa; phylum Arthropoda; class Collembola; order Symphypleona; family Sminthuridae; genus Disparrhopalites; species Disparrhopalites patrizii. Next base: position 5,707 of record JAQGBT010002147.1, read on the forward strand.
AAACTTCAGAAGAAACCCTTTTAATTTTCGGTTGCTGCGTAGTGTTTGGCTTTGGTTTTACCGACGTTTACATTAAATATAACCGTGAGAATGTGAATTGTAACCAAAGCGTTTGTAGTAAAATATTGAAAAGATTGGATTGGATGCTGTTTAAAACAAACCAGGAATTCATTGGGAAGAAATGTCCGTGTATTTAGGTGAATTCTACCAAAAGACAAAAGATGTCGTCCATTTGCGGGGTGAGAGAGCGGATAGAGTAATCCGGGAGGATCAACTCCGTATGGAAGGTTTGTTCCACGATGTGACCACGGCTCGAGAAGATTTCCGTCAATACGTGGGTCAACGAGCGGATATAATTCGACATGAAGATAATCTAACGAGTACGAGCGAGGGCCGCTTTGAGTCTCAGAGCACGTCCCAGACTGAGTTCCGTCAAGTCAAAGGCGAACGAGCTGAAATTAGGAGGCATGAGGACAATCTTCGGATGGAAGGTAAAGAAAGGCACACAAATGTTCAAATTTACATTTCTTTCGCTTCATCATTTTCTTTATTACTTTTACATACACCTATTCTCTAACTTTGCTTTAAACAATACCTTTAACCTCTATCTCATTAAAACGACTTGATCTGTTCTCACCTTTAGAGGCCTTACTGACTGTAAAATAAGTCCTAAATTTATCAATAGAGCCCTGTACCATTGCCAATAATTTTCTGTTGCTCTGCAAAGACTTGCAGTTTGTCTGACAAATTAAACTCCTGACAACTCTTACTTTTCTATTGCTATATGTACTACTACAAAGTTAACCTGTACAAAAGTTACATGAAATTAGTTTTGACAAATCACAGGGAACTGCACTACTGACACACTATCTCTGTCCTTTAACTCCGGTTTGGGTCATTCATTCGCACGCCATTTAACTCCAGTACTCATCGTAACTGCGTAACTGCCACCGAACTAAAAAAAATGTAAACGAACACGTACTTAATTAATCATTACAATTAATTACAGTGCAATACATTTAATAAAATGATGTTCAATCTGCAAATATGATTGCCATTAAAAACACCAACATACACTAGAAGCCGTACTCGTACATACGTCGGTAACAATTGGTTGGGTGTAGCTATATTTATATCTATACTAATGAAGTATTTAGTTAATTATTGCCAACTCTGTTTCCTTGCATTGGGATCAGTTTTCAGTTGGATTGTCCGATAGCTGTTACATCTTAAGTCTTAAGTATTAACAATTCGCACTGCACATACCAAAACAAAACGGAATTTTTTGCATTATTATGTATATTAATTAACTGGAGATAATAGTTTAAAACTAATTGCTATCATTATCAAGCAATAATCATCAAATGGAAAAATTACTAAAAAGCTCCATAACCCATAGCATAAGATCTGAATTTTCGTCTAGTTCACAGAACGCCGGAATAATTACACGCTAATCACGCAGAGTAACCAACATTTCAGTAGCCTATAGTTAAGAATTAGAAACGTCTTGTTGCAGTTTGCAGTACGATTTTTGCAGCAGATTCGTAGGCTATTGTGTCTGTTATGCAAATACATGTTAAACAGCTCAAACTAAAAACAGCCAATGGCATCGAAAACAACATTCATCCATAATCTCTAACAAATCATTGATAATCCGGGCTTATAAATCCGAGATAATGGATTAAATAATCCCAGCATTTAAATATTACATACACTTTTTATGACAATAATCCATAATTCCGCATCTTAAACCAAAACAGCTCCGTCTAAATCTGTGCTTCTTAAAAATGTTGAATTAACGGGATTTAACTGAAAAAATCCAACAACATAGACAAGCGTCATTTAGAAGTAAACCAACTGCAATCAATAACACATTGCAAGCAAACTGAAATCTCAAATGATTAATTTTAATTTAAAGTATAAACGGTTTACCATGTGTCGATAGATGACATTAATGTCAACTGTTTGGATACTATCTGCATCTTAATAATCCATTGCTAAAAAACAAGCTAAAAAACGTTGATGATACTTATGTACATGACTTACTCAAGCTGGGATCCAACCCAGCATTCTTTTAAATGCCTCAATTTTGGATCTTGAAAGATGATTATTTGAACATGGCACTGTCGTTACATCAAAAAGACATCAGAGAAAGCGAAACCAATGTCAATCCCAGTACAAATCTAGTTTCTAGCATTGAAAACTGAAAAGAAAATTAGATCCTTCACATACAAATTAATGCATTTTCAGCCATCAAATGACCAATTACAGTTAACAAAATACATAGTTAAGGATATTAATAGTTTATAGAGCTTACCTTTGTGTTGGATCCATAAAAATGTTCTTCGTTGGTGCATTGATTTTCTTAAATTCTTGGTACTCCGACGTTGCTTTTAAGGTTTTAACGACCACAAAGGAAAGTGCGGCTATTAAATGGGCATATCGCATAGGATCATACACAAGGATTCTCCCAAGGGGAAAAAAACGGCTCGTAAAATTTGTGCATTGGAAAAGGGAGGCAAACGCGTTTGTTTGAACCCGGCCAAAAGAAAGGCCGTTAAATCAACGACATTTTCCTAATCCATTTTTCTCCTTCTACAAAAGGATTAACACGGATTTTCTTGCCTTCAATATTTAGCAGAGTTATAGCTACGTTTAATCTACGTTTTAATTCTTGAACGTCATTGATTGTGTTTTAGATCAACTTCATTTTCATCAAAGACATTGGTTCTCGGTGTGCTATTGTGTATTTAATGCAATATCGGCTATTGTATAGCTTCACCCTGATCCAGTTTTTTGTCTTGGGTATTAATTGTTTTGAACAGAAAAATATCCGAGACTGACCATGAATGTTGTCCATCAAATGAAGATTAAAGTTCATTTTTATTCCGTTCTTAGTTTCATTTGGGTTTGGATATATTATAAAAGGAATTGCTTGGACTTGCCAGTCCTTTCTTGAGTGGTTGAAGGCTCGTGTCAAAACAGGTGGTGGAACAAGAGTTAAAGTGGAGTTTCGTGTGATTTTTACAGTGAAATTCATGATTTTAAGTATTTTTGTACGTTTTTAAACTTACATGATTAGTTTTGTAAAATGAAAACTTTGGGACTGAACATGATTCAGAAGGGAAGACAAGGTAATGACCGGGTGAGTGAATTACCCAACCGGAGAGTTTGACATTTTTGTGTTCAAAGAAAAGTGATCTATTGATCTATATAATATAAGACTGAAACCGTGGACGCTTAATAACAGCAGGGATTTTTTTTTGAAGACTGTGTTTGGCTTTGTGTTCAACGATTTTTTTTTCTGACTGCTCCAAAACCATCCCATCCCACTTTTGTCTACTAGTCTAACGTAGGAGGTAGGTCTTGTTACATTATTGATGGTTATTGATTTAATAAATAAAAAGTCACTGGATCTGTATACTACAATGAGAAAACTTGGTTCAGGTGAATTTACTCAGCGAACCCGGGAAGACCTGTCGGAACTGAAAGGTGACAGGTATTTGATGAAAAAACCGGAGGATAATCTCAAGTCAGAAGGTGAATTTTACGCTCCAAAAAAAGGCCCGGAAGAATTCCCGAGAGGTGAAAGAGCAGAAGTTTATAAGAGGGCTGATAATCTGCAACCCGAGGGTCAAATGTACATTGAAGAGAAGACATTGGCCGAATTTAAAGGGGAAAGAACCGCAATTATTAAACGACCAGAAGATAATCTGAAATTAGAGGGTGAAATGTTTGACGACCGACCCAAGGCCGTTGTTGGGAAGGGGGAGCGCTTCGATGTTAAACGTCGGGAGGACAACCTCCGATCTGAGGGGGAATTCTACGGGAAGGAGAAGGAAGAAGTTCTCAAAGGTGAAAGACGCACCGCTTTTAAATTCAAGGACAATTTAGAAGTTGGAGGAGAATTTTTCGGCAAACCGAAGGAGGAAGAATGGACACCTGGTGAACGGTATGTTACCAAACGCCCGGAAAACAACTTGGTTATGGAGGGTCAAATGTACATACTCCCGAAAGAAGAAGCAGGATATCAGAAGGGAGAACGGTATGATGTTAAGCGACCTGAAGATAATCTACGACCAGAAGGAGAATTCCAGGGCAAACTCAAAGAGGAAGAATGGGCCCCTGGTGAAAGATTCGTTACCAAGCGACCTGAAGACAATTTAGTCATGGAAGGTCAATTTTACACTCCAACCAAAGAAGCATTCCAGAAAGGGGATAGATATGACGTCAAACGTCCTGTTGATAATCTGCGACTAGAAGGAGAATTCCAGGGCAAACTCAAAGAGGAACAATGGGCCCCTGGTGAAAGGTTCGTTACCAAGCGACCTGAAGACAATTTGGTCATGGAAGGTCAATTTTACGTTCCAGTCAAGGAGGCATTCCAAAAGGGTGAGAGATACGATATGAAAAGGCCACAAGATAATTTACGTCCGGAGGGTGAATTTCAAGGAAAGCTGAAAGAAGATGCTCCAAAGGGTGAGAAGAGGGTTGCGTTTAAATCACAGGATAATTTAAAGCCCGAAGGTGAATTTTACGTCCCACCTAAGGAAATGGGATTCCAGAAAGGCGAACGTTTTGATATTAAGAAACCAGAAGACAACTTGCGGCCAGAAGGAGAGTTCCAGGGCAGAATAGTCGAGGAAGCTCCGAAAGGCGAAAAGCGAATTGCATTTAAATCTCAGGACAATTTAAAATCCGAGGGTGAGTTCTATGTCCCTCCAAAAGAATTTCTTGCCCAGAAGGGTGAGCGTTATGAAATGAGACGTCCAGAAGATAACTTACGTCCAGAAGGAGAATTTCAAGGAAAGGTCAAAGAAGAGCCATGGGTTAGAGGAGAACGAGCTCAGGTCAAAAAACCAGAAGATAATTTGTTCGTAGAAGGTGAAATGTATGTCCCGCCAAAAGAAATGGGATTTCAGAAGGGTGAACGCTATGAAATGCGGAGACCGGAAGATAATTTGCGTTCTGAAGGTGAATTTCAAGGTAAAGCTAAAGAAGAACCCTGGGCTAAGGGAGAACGAGCCGAAATCAGGAGACCCGAGGACAATCTTCGTTTGGAAGGTGAAGTCTCTTACCGTCCTAAGGAAGATGTTTCATTTTTTAAGGGACAAAGAGCGGCAGTAAAAAGACCCGAAGATAATTTGACAATGGAGGGGGAAATGTACGTACCTCCAAAAGAAATGGGATTTCAGAAGGGTGAGCGTTTTGAAATGCGGAGACCTGAAGATAATTTGCGATCTGAAGGTGAGTTTCAAGGTAAAGCTAAAGAAGCGCCATGGGTCAAGGGAGAAAGAGCCGAAATCAGGAAGCCTGAGGACAATCTTCGTTTGGAGGGTGACTTCTCTTACCGCTCCAAGGAAGATCTGACAAATTTTAAGGGAGAAAGAGCGCCAGTGAAGAAACCCGAAGATACTTTGGCAATGGAAGGCGAAATGTACGTCCAACCAAAAGAAATGGTATATCAAAAAGGTGACCGCTTTGAAACAAAGCGACCAGTTGACAATCTTCGGCTAGAAGGGGAATTCCAGAAAAAGCTACCGGAAGAACCCTGGAGACCTGGCGAAAGAACACAGATTTCACGGCGGGAGGATAATTTGGTCATGGAAGGTCAGATGTACATTCCTGCCAAAGAAATTTTTCAACGAGGTGAACGCTTTGTTGCGGTCAAAAAACCTGAGGATAATCTCCGTCCAGAAGGGGAGTTCCAAGGCAAGCTAAAGGAAGAAGCCCCGAAGGGAGAAAAACGAACGCCATACAAGAGTCATGACAATTTAAAATCGGAGGGAGAATTTTATGGCCGACCAAAATTAGGTCCCGACATCCGTCCAGCAGAAAGGGTGCAACAGCGACGACCTGAAGACAATCTCCATCTAGAGGGGCAGTTTTACCAACGTCCTAAAGAAAAAACTCCACCAGCACGGGGTGACAAAGCTGTGATAAAAAGACCAGAAGACAATTTGGTATTGGAAGGTGAAAGATACATGCCAACTCGAGAAGAGCAAACAATCGTTTTAAAAGGCGAACGCTACGCAACCAAGAAACCGCAGGATAATTTGTACATGGAAGGCGAGTTTGCTCAACGAGTTGTTGGTGAAGCCACATCTTTGGTGGGAGACAGAGCTGTCATTAGAAGACAAGAAGATAATTTGCGGTTAGAGGGAGAGTTTTACCATAAACCTAAAGAAGACTTAAAAATTATTAAAGGAGATAGAGCAACTGTAAAAAAGCCCCAAGATAATCTAGTCATGGAAGGGGAAATGTATAACCAACCCCGCGAGAGTCAAGCTTTTGAAAAAGGAGAGCGTTACGAAACCAAAAGACCCGAGGACAATCTTCGACCAGAAGGAGAATTCCAAGGAAAGGCCAAGGAAGAGGCACCGAAAGGTGAAAAACGTGTTGCATTTAAAGCCCATGATAATTTAAAACCTGAAGGAGAGCTCTATATGACCAAACCTGAGGAGGCACCGAAAGGAGAAAAACGTGTTGCATTTAAAGCCCATGATAATTTAAAACCTGAAGGAGAGCTCTATATGACCAAACCTGAGGAGGCACCGAAAGGAGAAAAACGTGTTGCATTTAAAGCCCATGATAATTTAAAACCTGAAGGAGAGCTCTATATGACCAAACCTGAGGAGCAACAATGGGCACCAGGCGAACGTGCTGCCGTAAAAAAGCCAGAGGATAACTTACGCCTAGAGGGAGAATTTTATCAACGACCCAAAGAGGATTCTGCTGCAGCTCTCGTCGGAGAACGTGCACCAGTTCGAAAGCCGCAGGATAATTTAAAATCCGAAGGTGAATTCTACCATCGCTCGAAAGAGGACGCCCTGGCTCCACTCGTGGGAGAGCGAGCAGCAGTCAAACGTCCTGAGGACAATCTTGCCCTCACAGGTCAATTCTATGCCCCACCCAGAGAAATCCTCGTCTATCACGTTCAACTCCCCGATCGCTTCGATATTAAAAAGCCCCGAGATAACCTTCGTCTAGAGGGTGACTTCCAAGACCGTCCTCAGGACGCAGCTCCAATCAGAGCGGAGAAACGTACTCCTTACAAACAGGAAGACAATTTAAAATCCGAAGGGGAATTGTCCTTCTTCACCACCTCCAAATCATCTGACCAATCAGAATGGAAGAAGGGAGACCGAGCGGAAATCAAAAGGCCGGAAGATAATTTGAAATCCGAAGGAGAATTTTACCACACACCGAAAGAAGACATTGTTTTCTTAAAGGGAGAGCGAGCACCTGTGAAAAAGCCTCAAGATAATTTGAAATCTGAAGGGGAGTTCTACCAACCACCGAAGGAAACTCAAATTGCCGGAACTACCCTCGTCATGGAAAAACGAATCCCCATCAAACCCGAGGATAACTTGTACATGGAAGGTGAATTCACTCAGAAACCACCCACAGTGACGCACATTGCGAGAGGAGAGCGTTATGAAATGCACAGACCTCAAGACAATTTAAAAATTGAGGGAGAGTTCCACGGGCAAACGAAGGAAAAGGGGGACGCCGGGGACTCACACGTTCAATATGCTACGGAGAGGCGAACAGCATTCAAAGCAGTCGACAATTTGCATATGGAGGGGGAATTCTATCACAGTACAAGTAGTAACAGCCAGGAACAAACTGAGGTTTACCTCCGCGGCGAGAAATTCGAGATGAAGAAGCCTCAAGACAATTTACGGCCAGAGGGTGAATTATTCTATCCCAACAAGATGGAAGAGAAAGATGTGTACATACCCGGCGAGAAACGGACTGCATTCAAAGCACAAGATAATTTACAGTTGGAAGGGGAATTTTATCAACCACCCAAAGAAATGGGTATAGGAAATGCAGGACGACGAGAAGGGGAAGAAAGAGGGGGAAAGAGAACCCCTTTCAAAGCCGTAGATAATCTTCGAGTTGGGGAAGGTGAAACTTTTTACGAGCAGCAGCAGAAGACTAAACAGGACACACAGTACCAAAGAGCAGAGAGGAGGGAAGTAATCAAACAGCAAGATAATCTGCGGATGGAGAGTGAATTTTATTCCTTTGATAAACAACAGCAACAGGTTCACCACGATGCAGGGGAAATGCGCTACGAAGTCAAACGTCCGGTGGATAATCTGCACGTCGAAGGGGAATTCTACGGAAGGGAAAAGGAGACAGCCGCCTCCCAACAAGAAATTCAAATCCTACAAAAGGGGCAGAGACGTAAGCCTTTGAGAGCAGAAGATAATTTGAAAATTGAAGGGGAGTTCTATCGAGACCCCCGTGACAAGACGCATGCACCCCATCAGTCCCTGCAGGGGGAAAGAGCAGTAGTGAAAAGGCCTGAAGATAATTTACACATGACAGGAGAAATATCATTTTATGACGAAAAAAAGGAGCGCCCCACAGCAGAAAATATTGGGAAAGGTGAGCGTTTCCCCGTCAAAAAACCGGAGGATAACTTAAAACCAGAGGGTGAATTATATTTACATGTGGAAGAATCCGCCTCCAAAGAAAACGAAGATGCCCCACATCATCGAGGGAAACGGTCGCTCATAAAGCAACCTGACAACCTCCAAGTCGGAGGTCAAATGTACATCGAGGAAAAGAAAACGGAAGAATATTTCCGGGGAGAGAGATACCCGGTACAGAAGCAAAAAGATAATTTGAAATTGGAAGGAGAATTATATAACCAAAGGGAAGGGGTGAAAGGAGGGGAAGGACCAGGGGAGAGAAGAGTTCCCTTCAAGCCCCAAGATAATCTTCATACGGAAGGAGAAGTAGAGTACACACGAGGGGATCAAGTCGATGGTCGTCTCCTCCGAGGAGAACGAACTCCCGTTGTCAGACGGGAGGACAACTTAAACATGGAGGGGGAATTCATGGGTCGATCTCACGTCAAGGAGGACTTCAAAGGGATTCAACAACAGCAGCTGGGACTGCTCAAGGACACTGCATCAAGATCACATGTAAGACGACATGAAGGTGATGGCTTAGTTCTAGCTGATGAGTCCTCCATCGCAAATACAGGGTCCATGACAACGGTGAGTCAGGAGGAATACAAAGAATTGGTGAGGGGTGAAAAGCGTGAGGCATTTCACTATGAGGACCACCTCAAGATGGAGGGTACTTTCGCTGCCAGCACCTCCTCTAGTCATGATGATTATAAAAGTTTCGAGAGGAGATCCACTTCACCCGCCAGTGAAAGCGGCAGTGAAAGGGCCAGGAGACCGGAGGACCACCAATTCTTCCCACAAGGACCATTAATTATCCCCGGCAAGGAAACGGCTCCTCTTAAAGGTGATCGGGCTGAAATCAAAAGGCCTGAAGATAATTTACGAACTGAAGGTAATTTTGTCCATTACTTTTAATTTATTTTTATTGCACTTGTTCCATTCTTCCGCATTCCTTCTGTTACAACTACTGTAACAAGAGGATTTTAGGTACATATACGTGTAATGTTTCAGCCACGTTATGTACCTCACATGGTGTATGGCTCCGTGAGAGAAAAAAATAAGTCCCTTTCCACGTCGAATGAAGGGAAAAAAAGCATGGTCGAATTCGGGATTGCAACCGTGTTATATAACGGTATATAAGAAAAGAACCATAACCATTTTTCTTTTGTGCCAATTTTCTTGAGTCTCGTGCCAACTTTTTTGCGTTTTCGCATTTCCCCTTCCTCTTCCGATCCCTTTCACTTTGCAGGAAGTTTACCACAAATATTCCTATTTTAGTATCAAAGCCCAATCGCATCTCGCGTGTGTAAATTCCCCTGGGAGTATTTGTCGACCGGATGGGGCGGAAGGCTCGGAAACGTTCCAGTGGCATTCCTTTCTAGATAAATTATCCGATAGTGATATTATTTTCACTTTTCATCATGCAGGGTTACGTAATTATTGGGAAGTTCTAACTCATATAAAATATATTTTTAGTTTGAGCCATTTACTCCCCAAGTTCCTGAATCACATAATAAGCATTACATACTTTTCATTACTGGGCCTACTGTATTATCAACTTCCAAGAAAGAGAGTTATTAGTACGAATTCGATGATCAATCAACACCATATTTTAAAAGTATTCTAAAATATCACGTCAGTCTGGATCCATTCCATTCGCAGACTTCATATGAACTAATTAACCAGATAATGTGGGTTTATTCCACCAACCAAAGGAATGAAAGTATTCGAAAAGTACAAAGGCATCTATAGCAAATATAAATGCATGAAATTGATTAGAATCCTTGTGCGTATTAATTGTGATTACATTTTCTCCTTTGAATTAGATTCCTTTTTGATGTTATGCATATGTTCTCTTGTAGCATGTTCATCAATTTTTTCAGCCAGCATACTACCATCCTTGAGGTTTCAACTGAATTTTACCAGGAATTAATCTGACTGTGTATTTGCCAGTCATTATTCATATTTCAGAGGGAACGGGCATCGTAGTGGATACTATTCCTTTTCTGTCAGTTATTTGTTGCGTATACATTTCCTCCAAGAATCAGTTGTACCCTTGTAGTTTATTTATAGGTACATGAAATCCACAGAAATCATTAGTTTTATCATGTGAAATGAAACTGTTTGACGATGTCCTAATTTGGAATACATAATAAAATTTTGGTGGAGAAAGGAATGCTGACCAAGTAATCCTTTGAATTTCATCTGGTTGGATGATATTTGATGATTGGAGCATTTCATTTGTGGGGGATACTATGACGAGCAGGCCATTTATAAAGGGAAAAGTGGTCTCCTCCAAAATTTGAGTTGTCCGCACAAACACGGTCCAATTCTCATTTCCTCCTGTCCGTTAGAAATCAATGGTAAACCTTTTTTTTTTAATTAAAAGTGATATCGTGGAACCAAAAGTTACGGAAGAGCCACAACCATTTTTTGGGAAATTTGCATCTTCCTATGAAGAATTCGTCATTTTGTCATTTTATAACTACCATCATAAGATCATAACTTTGAATTAATGAACTCATAGCTTATTACACATTCCGCATTTGTCTCACAATGCACTTCTGGTGACGTTCGTAGCTTTGTAAATACATTCGCAAGGGTTGAGCACTAAAATATTAGCCAACGAGCACAAAAAAGTAGTAGAAAAATAATTAATGTCACACAAGGCTTTTTACTAATACAATGCCATTTACGATGTGCATAATACCAAATTGTATGGGGGCTTTTTAATAATGTACCACTTAACACGAATTATATTTCTATAGGCAAACCCCCGTTATGTGGGGGAGTTGATGTAAAGTATTGTATGGAGAAAGAATATAACTGGAGAAATTGACTTTTACATTCCAGTATACATATGTGTAACCATTATTGTCATGATTATTTTACCAAGGTAAATTCTATGAAAGACCAAAAGAAGTGGCTCCATTGCGGGGAGACCGTCATCCAGTGAAAAAGCCGGAAGACAATCTGTATCCCGAGGGTGAATTCTACAAGCCGGAAAAATCCGCGTTTCCCAAGGGGGAACGTGCTGATGTGAAGCGACCGGAAGACAATCTGCATCCTGAAGGTATGTATATAGTTCAACAAATGCACCTCCTCTCGATCTATATCCATTGGAGTACATTCTGTATTACATAATCATTCCCATGTAAAATAGATGAGCGTCTACTTATACATGTACACACATACAAATATAGGTATAAAATATGTACATATGTACGGAAATCTTTTCAGTCTCACATCTCATTTCATTTTCGGTCCCCCAACGACATACTTTTATGTCTGTAAAATCGATGCATATGTAGATACAGAGATCTATACACATTTTTTAACGTAGTATAGTTTATAATAGTGATCTTTAGGTAGGCTTAGTATCCGTTCGTGCGGTTGGTGAAATAAGTATTTATGAAAAAAGGGAACCTGCATACATATGTGTAAAGTTCGTTCATAGGAAGCAGAGGGGCATCTTGTATGGAAAGAAATGTGGCAGTTTTAACCAAAAAATTTCATTCTGCCCCCTTCTACACTAAATATAAAAAACTGTGTTGGTTACATAACACAATGGGGCGGAGAATACTACAAAAGTTTATTTTCTATGTATGGTTGCTTATGAAAGTTTTATTTCAAACTTGTATTCTCCTTTTTCCTGTGCCTTGGCCTTGTTCATTCTTCTTTCTACCTTCTGGGTGGAAAGATTGTGTACGGCTGGAAAGACGGAGACAAAAATGGAGGGAATTGAGGATTCGAGGGAAAGAGAGAGAAGTTAGAGTATGGAAAGGAAAGAAAACTAATAGGGCATCCAAAATAAGGAATCGAAAGCGATAAGAAAAGAGAGGAAGAGCAAGGAGAAAGAGAGGGAAGAAATGGAGGGAGAACGAGAAGAGGAGTCAGAGTCAGTAGATAAGATGATAAAATACAGAGGCAAGAAAGGAGAACCGAAAAAGAGGGAAAGGGGGGGAAATAATGGAGAAATGGAGAAAAAACGAGGAAATTGTGTGACAGAAACAAATCAGAGAGAAAGGATGGAGAAAGTGAGGAAGCCAGGCTGTAGATAAGATAGAAAAAATGGCAACAGAGAGAAACAAAAAAAACGCAAGAAGAGAATAAATAAAGAATGGAAAGAGCCAGACACAAAAATAGTGGGAGAAGTGAGGAGAGAAATGAAAAAGGGAAGAAGAGAGAAAGCATGAAGAAGAGGAAAGGCGAGAGATGAATGAAAAATATGAAGAGAGGGGCAATGAGAGAGAAAGCAGAGGCTATGGTAGAGAAAGCATCGACTTAAAGTGAGAGAGAAAAAGAATACGAGTGAAAGCAAGATCGGCTTCTACCAACAAGAATTTTTGAATATGGTTAAATATTCAATTTCATGAGACCTTCATATCCCCGGTCATTGAAGAGGCTTCCGTACCATATAGATGATACTCTAACAGCGTTAAAAAGTTATTTTAGTTCAAGTATGTGTGCTTGCGGTGGGCGTGGGAAGATTGGGGGCATGGCCAAACAATTTTTTTTTACCCCTTACATTGTATATAATATCTATACGCATACAAAGGTAAATTCTGAGGATGAAATTTTGGAGAAGGATGATATTAATAATAATATTCCAAAAACTCCGTCGTCATAAGCATGTAGGAGTTAGGCATTCCTTTTTATACAAAAAAAAGTACTTAAAGTCTGGAGAGAAATGTGAAATGTATACACTTGGCATAAATATTATAGTTGCACAAGCACAAAAAGTAAGTGTAGTAGGCGTTGCTTGGAGGAGGATGGAGGTCAGATATGTAATAATAAGATGTATACATACATACATATGTACGTATATATAGGCATGTATACATTGTGGGTATGTACATCGTATATGATGATATTGTTAGGTGAAAAAGTGAAAACTTTTTCGCCTGCTCATAACAGTTTGGTGTGACATTTACTGTGTTGTTACCTTTAATGTTGCTATTACTTGGGTCCCGTAGGGAAATTCTATGATCGGCCCAAAGAAGTCGCCCCATTGAAAGGTGACCGGGCTCCGGTGAAGAAACCCGTGGATAATCTTCGACCAGAAGGCGCTTTCTACCATCCAGACAAATCTCCCGTGCCCAAGGGGGAGCGAGCTGATGTGAAGAAACCTGAGGATAATCTTCGAATTGAAGGTATATAATGATGTGGTTCCGTTTTTTTTTTTTTTTTGTACTTTCTCGCACCATCTCAGTCTCCTTCTCTTTCTTTTCCATCTCTCCTTCGCCCCGAGTCCCCGAGTTTTATTTTGCTCTTTCACTTTCTCCGATATCCATACCACACCGATCCATGCCGTTGACAGTCTTCCTTCTACTCTATATTATTGTATAGAATTCTCATCTCTCCCCATTCTACCCGCTTCCTCTGCCCTCCTTTCTCTTTTCGGGGGCTATTCGGCCTCTCTCCATTGCTTTCTCCTCTTTCCACCCTCTCCTTCTGTTACTTTCTTTTACCACCAAAATTGCCATAAATCTCTGTGAGAAGAAGAAAGAGTGGAAAAAGTATTTTTGCGTGAAGTTTCGTATTTAGTTGTGGTACTGTACGGTTTTTTTTTACTGCCAGGAAAGTAGGACTAAAGCGTATTTATATATGGGTAATAAGGAGCAAAGAAAAACCCTGGGGATTGCAGTCAGTAGTAAATGCGTAGATGCGTACACACACACACACGCGGGGAGGAAAAAAATCTTTTTTTTGTTATAGAATGGTCGAAAGAATGATAAAGCTTGTACTTTCGGAGAAGGTAGATATGTTTCTGTTATATCAGGAATGTCTCAATGCATCCAGGAAGAGAATGGTGATATGCTAGTAAAGGGAAAAGTTTTTTTTATACTTTAGTAGAACATGTGTGTACAGTTATTTGCCGTTACGAGGTTAGTGACTGTAAGGAATACAATGGGTATGTAATCACGGTTACTGCTCCTGTAGATGAAAGTAAAAAAATATAAAAAACTGGGGAGGGAGGGAAAAAAGCGGAAGAAGTAAAAGTGGTTTTTGATGATCAATTTTAGGTGACTTTTACGATCGTCCTAAAGAAAAAGCACCATTGAAAGGCGATCGGGCTCCTGTGCGAAAACCTGAAGACAATCTTCGACCAGAAGGAGACTTCTACTCTCCAAAGAAAGTCCTGACGGTTCCCGTGGGTGAGCGGTATGATATGAAGAAGCCGAAGGATAATTTGTTTCCAGAAGGACAGTTTTACAGTCCTACGAAGGCTCCAGCTCCTAAGGGAGAACGTTATGATGTGAAAAAACCGCAGGATAATTTGAAATTAGAAGGTCCTATGGAGGGACGACCTAAACCGACGGCTCCCGTCCGTGGGGATAGAGCGGAGGTGAGGAGACCACAGGATAACTTGAAAATGGAGGGTAAGCTGGATATTTTGGACAAGACATCTCAAGTGGTGATGAGGGGAGACCGAGCCACGGTAGTAAGACACACAGATAATTTGCAAGTGGGAGAGGGGAAGATGTACTTGGAGTCGACAAATCAGAGGGAATTGCAGCAACAGAAACTGTCAACCATTATGGAGTCGAATTCCCGCCAGTCGAGTGCCGACTCAAGGTCTTTAGTACGAAAACATCAGCAAGCATCTCAGATTGTACTTGGAAATGACTTGGGTGATGCCCGATTTGATCGAACCACTACGGCTCGTAGAACCACTGTGGAAGCCCGCAATCTCCATAATGGACATATGGTCAATGAAAAATCCATTGAGTCATCTGTCCGTCAATCAGCTGAAACTCGAGTCGCGGCGGATAAGCAAGTAGAACAGAAAGTGCTTAGCCAAGGCATGTCGGCAAAATCAACGCTAAATCAATCAATTGTTCTCAATGACACTCAACAACATGCTTCATCTTTGTCCACTGCCCAAACCTCGTCCAGTTCCAATGCTGTCAGTCAGGTCACAGCTGCTACTCGACAATCCACAAGCACTAGTGGTCAAATCCAAGCCAACCGAACGGGAACGAAGGAAGTGGAAGTCACCCGGGAAGTCACTGTCACCAAGAGACCTAGTGACAGAGGAGAAATTACAACTACTACCACGACGACCACATCACGAGGTCCCAGTCAGCAACATTCATCTATTCAGTCTCATTCGCTGAGTGATAAATCATCCTCCATTCATCATCAACAGCAGCAGCAAACATCACAGCAGCTAAGCCAACAAGCACATACAAGTAGTAGCTCTCATCATACATCAAGCCTTTCGGAGCATCAACAGAAATCACTGCAGAGTTCCAACTCTCAACATATTTCTTCGCTAAGGAGTTCCCAGCAGCAGCAACAACAGATGACTTCTAACAGTAATATGACACATTCCTCGTCCTCATTTAATCAACAAGGTGGAAGCAACTTAAACCATAGTGCCATAATTAGCAAACAGCAGTCAAGTACAGGAGGAAATATTTCTCCAAATTCCAATCAAGTGGTTAGCAGTAGTAAGACAACCAACGGTCATACCATTACCGGACACGTCAGTGACTCCTCTATTTCCCGTAAGACGGAAATGCATACATCCTCTTCCACAGCCAAGCAGATGGCCACATCAGCATCCACCCACTCGCGTATAATTCATGGGGGAAATTCCCCTCAAAAGGAGAATTGGACAAGTCGAGATGAATCTACGGGAAGAAATGCATTTGCAACATCTCTTCGTACTGGGAGTGCAGGCGATAGTAGACAGACTTCTTCTTCCACCACTCAGTTACACAAGTCTCACGATGTTTTAGACAGCAACAGTAATCGTCAGTTCTCTGCCGGTGGTTCCAACGCCAATTCCAATACATGTGTTGTACATTCTCCTCAAAGGTCTGCTGGAGTAAGTAGAACCACACAACAGTCTTCTTCGTCCATCATTGGAGATCAAGGTCGATATTCGTACACGATGAGCCAGCAACAACAACAGCAACAACAGCTCAGCCAATCCTCCTCTCTCCAACAGTCATCATCCATGACGGCATCTGATCGCTCACAAAGAACCAACCGAAATGACAACCTATCTTTGGGCCGTGGTGGAAACTTTGATGGTCACACTACATCCTCCCGATCATATGGAGTGCACTCTCAAATCACGGAACGGGTTGTTCCTGTTCGTTCCACTCAAACGTCCAGCATTTCTTTGGGTTCCTTTGGGGAAGATCACTCAGCTTCTAGCTATCGAAAAGAATACACCACCCGGAAAATTGAGCCCTGTCCAGCAACTCTCCTCGAGACGCAAAAATCTCCTTTTAAATATCAACGACAGACTTCTAGTCATCGTTTCTATATGCCCAATGTCTCCGACTAGAAAAGAAAGAAAAAAAGCGAACCATACAAATTTTTTTCACAAATACGTACATAGTACCATACTGGACACATGTATGTAGTATGTACGTCACATACTTACACTTATATTTATGTGTGCTGCGAAAAATTAGGTCAAATCTTTCAACCAATATGTATTCCCCTCTTATCTTCTATCAGCGCACATAAAAAAAAGCTTTTATACCAACAACTCCTCTTACCTTTTCCAATTATCTCCAAATACCTACAAATATAGAAGGCATCTCTCTATACCCTTCTCCATTCCACTTATATGCTCCCATGAATATACATACAACTTGTTCAGACTTGTAGATAAGTCCTTCTCCGCGTAATTGAACAACTTATGTGTGTCCAAGTCGTCACTATGGTCCCTGGTATGCTGCTATCCAAAATGAATCCCGGGGAAGAAGAAAAAATATCCGGGACTTGATTCTCTCAACTTCGACTTTCGTTTTATTTCTTTCGTACCAGCAGAGCCAAACTGACTCCACTCACGAAAGAAGCAGCAAAAAGAAATTAGTGGAAGTAAGCACATGGAGACATTTTGGAACATATCGCTCGTCGCGTCTTCTTATCTCTTACACATACATAAAAACAAGCAAGTATACTCAAAATACACCGTCCACTCTCAGCTGACACCGATGAAAAAGCGTATGTATCCGAATGTATATATTCTGTATGTATTTACACCGAATTTTTTTTTGTGTTCCTGCAATCCATGTGTAAAAATGTCCCACGGTTTTCCCAGCGTTAGCTGTAGAATTTTTAGGACATACATATAATCTCCAAGAAAATGACCACCAATACCCGAAAATCGCCTTAACAAACTGTGATTTTTTTTCTACACCAGATAAAAAAAGTCTGTTCTTGTTGGTTCATTGAAAATCCATCCAATTATTAGATTCGCTGAAACAAAACAAATAATCAGATAATATATTTACAAAAAAAAATTGTTATGTGATTCCTTATAAAAATTACATATCCCACACTCATTGTGCGAGTACCATTGTAAATTGTGCTACTAAAAGCCTTTAGTTTAATTGCATGGACTTGTGCCCACCATAAAACTTTATTCCACCAATGTTCTTACAATAACTGAAACCAACGGTGAATAAGGTACAATTTTCGATACACATAATTACATATAGATATGGGTTAAGTAATAGAGGAAAATGGTAAAAGCTAAAAAAAACTATCTACTTACGTACTAGAAATTCTCATCAAATTATTGTGATAGTGTTTATTCGATTATAAGAATAATTTTTATCCGCCGCTTTTTGTAAGGTCCTAAATCCAAAGCCTTTGGTGCTCTCCTCTTCACGTCCCATCAAAGATCCTCCTCCCCTTTGTGGAGCGGGAGAGAGGGGTACCAAAAGCGGAGGCCATGGGGACAAGTGTGACAAAAGAGCTTATACTTGTACTAGAAAACATATTATTCTGAAAATACGGCAAACAAGAATCTTACATATTAATGCTCTTATTAGTAGAATCCGCATTACCTAGAATCTCTAATCTGCTCTGTGTAGTCCAAGCGACAAAAATCGACAAAAAAAATAATGGAATCTTTTATTGCGAAAATAGTACGTAATATATTATTTACTACTACGCCGACAAAAAAAAATTGTAATCTCGCATTTACGTCTTATACAAAAGAAAAAATAATAATCTCTAATGTGTGTCTGCAAATCCTGTATTGTGAAGCAAAAATTGGAGTCGTCCATTGTGGTTTTGTTGTGTATGTTTTTCCCCGGAAAATATCCCATTGTTATGAAAATGGGAATGAAAATCAATGTAGTTTGGACTTGTGGAGAAAAGTCTCTATATAAAGGTATTATCGGGCAATTTTTTTGTGTACATTTATGCAGCCTGGTTTACCGGTGATCCCTCAAGGGAATTTCGTAGCTTAGGAATTAACTAATGTAATTGTTTCTATAGGATTAAGCCCATTTTCTTTGTACCACAATTGTATGCCATGTGCAATATTAATGAGAGAAAAAAGCGATCAAAACAAAAACCTGTTGTATGTAATCTCTTTTGCTATATTGTGAAATAAAAAATAATAATACGTGGGTTTTTCATGTAATTCACTAATACTACAAGAAACGCTTAATCTGTACCTCGTAATAGGCTTTAATACGCACAATATCGGAAACATAAATGTACTCGACATTTTTTTTATAGTTTAAGAGCAAAACAGAAGTGCCTGTGACACAGAAGTTTCCTATCATTAACTGTTAAAAACATTTATAGCCGTAGTATGAAGAAACAGAAATCCTCTTATAAATACTAATCCTGCGATGGTTATAACATTATATGTCAATTTTTGTAGTAATTTGTTTTTTCAGACGTAATAATAAAAAATGTTGTTTAACAAACGATAATCTGATTATAGTTGGTTACAATCGAAAATGGATTAATCTATTTTCATCATTTTTTCTCATTCCATTTCGCCCTGGGTAAATTCAGAAGACTCGAAAAGCATTGTACGTGCGGGTTTACAGGAACACTGTCAGGATAACCTTCGAACCTGGCCGGGAAAGCATCTCCATAAAGATAATTCTACACAAATCTGTATTGTCCGGGAAATCGTGTCCAGCCCAAGAGGATTCCAAAATTCCCACTTGCAGCGTTTATGTAAAATACTGTGTATTTTACAAAGAAATGACAAAATCATGGAAGAGAGCAAAGAGGAAGCCTCATCTTTGCACTTTCTTAAGCTTTCCTACGAAATCTCTTTATATAAACGCATATTATTCGTGACAGGTCATGATTCATATTGTCCGGAAAGAGCCTAATTGGTTCAAAGCTTCCCCCAAATGATTATGAATGGGGATTTGCAAGAGCAGAAAAGCATTGAGAGGTACTGGGAAGGGAAGCGGTTGAGACAGAAATGTCAAAACAACGGTTTTCTCTCTATAACGGTGGCAGAAAATGCTACTCCCAAAAACTCCAATTGTTTACATACTTTCTTTTCTCTATAACGTTTTTTCGCTATAACGGGGAAAATTTTGCTGCTTTAAGTGGAACCGTTTTCGAGAGAGTGGACTAATGGCAAAGAGAAAATATCAAGCTATGATTGAAAGAAGAAATCAAATTCAGTCTAATATGTTCTTTCCTACCCAAACGGGAGAAGAAAAAATTGAGAGAGAAAGATACAGAGAGAGAAAAAAGAGAGAGAAAACGATAAAAAGAAAGAGAAAAAAAAGATAAAGAGAGAGAGAGAGCCAAAAAAGATAAAGAGAGAGAAATAAAGAGAGGAAAGACAGAGAGCGAGAAAAAAAGATAAAGAGAGAGAAAAAAGAGAAAAAAAGATAAAGAGAGAGAAAAAAGAGAAAAAAGAGAAAAAAGAGAGAAAAAAGAGAAAAAAGAGAGAAAAAAGAGAAAAAAGAGAAAAAACATAAAAAAGATAAAGAGAGAGAGAGAAAAAAAAAGATAAAGAGAGATATAGAGAAAAAAGAAAGAGAGAGACAAAAAAAGAGAGAAAG